>PVLA01000878.1:0-154577 GCA_004027455.1 Hydrochoerus hydrochaeris
AAAAAAAAAAAAAAAAAGAAAGAAAGAAAGAAAGAAAGAAAGAAAGAAAGAAAGAAAGAAAGAAAGAAAAATTAAGCTGCTTGTTCTTGTTTTTGTTGGATATTTTTGGTGTGGGATGTTTAATATTTTGTTTTATTAGGGTTTTGGTTTTTCTTTCTGGCTTTTTTGTTTTCTTTTTTTTTTTTGAGGCAGGGTCTTACTAAGTAGTCAGGATGCTATTGTGTTCACTGTTTAGCCCAGGCTGCCTCAAATTCATGGCAGACCTCCTGCCTCAACCTCCCAGGGTCTGGGATTATAAACCACCATGCCTGCCTAGCCACTTATTCTCTAAGAATATACAGTTTTGCAGAAAAGTCAGAATTTGAATCCATATCCATCTGTGAATTATCTATTAACCATTATGTTATACTGCCTTCATATGTTCTATTGTAAGTATGGATAATTTTTCATTAATTAATATAACTAAGGAAGTAAAGCAGAAAAACGTAGAATGGTAATTAAAAGTGGAGGTTTGAGTTGATAATTGTTGAAACTGGATGACAGATACAAGTTTGTTGTATTTTCTCTTTTTAAAAATTCTATGAAGGATCACTATGAGTTTGAGGCCAGCCTAGGCTGCAAAGTGAGTTCAAAGCCAGCCTGAATTGCCTAGCAATACCCTGTGTCAAAAAGACCAAAAAATAATAATAATAATTCTGTAATAAGCCAGCATTCAGGAGACCGAGGCAAGATGATCACTGTGAGTTTGAGGCCAGCCTCGGCTATATAGTGAGTTCAAGACCCACCCAAACTGCATAGTGAAACCCTGTCTCAAAAAAACAAACAAACAAAAAAACCTGTAATAAACTTGGTTTGGTTTTGTTTTTAATATTTTTAAAAGGAATTGAGGCTGCATGGATTCAGATCTAGCCCAGGACAGTACTTAGTTTGAAATTGGACCAAGTTAGTGAAATGCAAGCCCCATTGTAATATGGAGCTTTCTGCAATGACAAAAGTAGTCTGTGTCTACACTGCAGTAGTTGCCACCTGCCATCTGTGATTAATGTGCATTTGGGACTAAATTTTTAATTATGACTACACTAAGTTAATTTTAATTCTGCTTATGACTAGTAGCTATATTATTGAAGAGCACAACCATTTCCTCATCTCTGAAATTGGAGTGGTGTTAATAGCACTTCATTTATATGGTTGTTCTAAGGGTTAAGTGACAGGAGCTTTATAATATATGTAGCATGGTGCCCTAACAATACATATACTCAAGAAGGCTTGCTTTCATAATATCTATAGACCATTAACACATTTGTATATTGATAATTATTTTTAAAGGAGAAATAAGCTGGACTTGGTGGTATAGACTTGTAATCCCAGCTCTTCAGAGGCTGAGGCAGGAGAATTACAAGTTCAAGTCCAGCTTGGGAACTTTCATGAACCTCTCTTTCAAATAAAAATTTTAAAAAACATTAGGGATGGTCAGGCATAGTGGCACATGCCTGTAATTCCAGCCTTCAGGAAGCTGAGGCAGGTAGATCACCACATCTTCGAGGCCAACCTGGGCTACATAGTGAATTCAAGGCCAGCCCTACACAGAGACCTCGTCTCAAAACAACAATGAAAAAACTACTAAGGATGTAGCTCATTCACAAAATACTTGCTTAGCATGTGTGAGGCCTTGAGTTCAGTCCCCAGAGCCACAAACACAGGAAAAAAAAAAAAAAACCTGGAAGATATTTCTCAAAATATGTTAGAGTTAGACAAAAATTAAGACTCCTTTAATAGTTACAGTAATTATAAAGCTATACCAACTATGGAATTAAGTACCAAAATTATGTTTGCTAATCAAAGTGTTTCATAAATTTATTATATATTTTAGTAGATTCTGAACTCTTATTTTAAAAGATATGATACCTTGTTCTTAAAGCAACTGCCTTAAAAGGTGCAAATGTAAAGAGCTTGCAGTAGTCTGCCTGTGGCCCTGAGGTGCTGCTGCAGAAGTGCTGTGTCCACGTGTGGAATGACCCTGAGAACTGTCAGCTCAGCCACCAGGTCCAGTGACCCACACACCCTTGGCGCTGTGCGCCCTCAGCTCTTCACCCTGCTCCAGCCAGTGGGTTTGTGGTAGTGGAATTATCCTAGGTTTAGAATCCACATGAGCCTGGCTTCTTTTCTCATGATAAATGTGTCCGTGCAACATGCTTATTAATGTGACTCTCAAGGGATGGATGTAAACATTACACAAAGGAAAATACTATATATAAAGCTTCTGGCACATCAGAGAAATTCAGTAACTGTTACTTCCCCTCCACTTATCCTTTATTAATTCAAAATGTAAACATTATATGCTCAGCCAGAAAGTTTACTAAGTCATGTTTCTTGAAAATTTCTATTTCTCTTTGGTGCTGTCGATTTTAATTGTAAGGAATATTTATATCAGCCATGAATACAAAAAGTATATAAAAAGCCCTATGAAAAGCTGAATAGTTTTACTTTCTTAGAAAAAATCAAGCAAGACCACATTCAATATTCACTCTTTGCAAATTTAGCCATTATACAATATATTCAGTTTCTACAAAGGTGAGAGTAAATAGGCACTGAAAACAATCATTACAAATGTGCTAAAAGCTGACATTTGAGCTGTCACTGATAACTGCTTTAAGTTCTCTTATCATTATAGTAAAGATCCATTCTAACTGTAGTATTGTTCCCTCTCCTCTGCCAAGCCACAGAGACAGTCTGGTTTGATCTTTACCTCAGAACTGAAGGAAGCATGGAAAGAGACTCATTAGCATAAATTTTCTTTCCCTGTTGTCAGTTTATTCTTAACTAGTAGTTAAAAAAGAGAAAGACTACATTGTCAACTTCCCTTACAAGATTAAGCCTGAGTATATTGATCCAGGAAGTTAAGAAATAATATATCAAGAATATGTTTTCATATAGCAGGTGAAACAACCATAAACGTGGATTTCTAAGTAATAATTAACAGTGAGTTGAACAATTATGGGTGTAATATACCATTCGAGATAGATGTGCTTATAAGGAGATTTGTTTTGTAGTTGTTTTATGAGTCACACATAGAAGCTTGGTGTTTTTAAAGGTAAGTTTCCACTGTTATGAAATATGTCTTACAAAGACTAAACTTCTATTGAGTAATTATATATGTCCTAACAGAACAGTGACTATAATAATCATCATATTAAGTTTTAGAGACCCACATGTCTAAGGTGGTCTCCTTTATGGGTTGAGTATATTATAAGAAATACTAAGTTTGAAAATCTGTCCTTTTAGCTCAGCAGCATTTAAGTGCCTGCTTAGCAAGCGCAAGTTCATGAGTTCAGTTCCTAGTACAAAAAAAAAAAAAAAAGAAACAAGAAAGAAAGAAAGAAAGAAAGAAAGAAAGAAAGAAAGAAAGAAAGAAAATCTAGCCTCATGTATTCTAATCTCAGAAATGTTGTCCATAGAGTCCATAGTGTTTGGGGTAAACTGACATCTTTTAGATAGGACACAGTTGCTCAGAGGTAAGCCAGTTTATCCATCCACTTTTTATTCCATATAATTGGAGGAGGGCTGTTTAACTATAGAATATTTACTTTATTCTTAAAAAGTTAAACACTATCTATGAAGCATTTCTAAAAAATTATCCAGTTAATCCTATAATTTAACATTCCATTCCCACTGAACTACATTTTAGGGAATGGGCCTGCTGATGTTTGAAACAGAGGATCGTGTGTGTGTGTGTGTGTGTGTGTGCGCGCGCGCGTTCTGCAAGTGCGTGACATTCATGTGTGTGTAATGTGTGCATTGAAGTATGAACATAGGCACTTACACACTCCCCGAAAACTGGTCGTCTTTACTGCTTTGACTTTAATTTTGAGGAACACTTTATCTTCAGAGTGATTCCAGCTACAGATGGACACAAATTTTACAGTTACAGAAACGTCTGATCCTCACCAGGGGCCATGGCCGAGGGTGGCGCTTAGTTTCCTCAGCTCCTCGGCTGAATAGGATCTCTGGCGCCTTCCTCTGAAAGTCAGTTTGTTTTTCTGCTGAGCTGCTTACCTTTATTGGCATGTAATTACTGTTTTCCTCTGATGCCTGTTTCTCATCTAAGTTAGTAATACTGCATAGCGTTTATGTAGAGTTTTATACATTCAATGCTTTCTATGATCATTAGATAATTCACATAGCCCTTTGACACACATGAGTATTTTCCACACTTACAGATGTGAAAACTGAAGTTCAGTGTGTGGTGTGTGTTACACTTTGTTCCATTCGGTTGAGTCAGTGGCACAGCTGGAAATGGAAGTCAGGCCTGCACCTGCTCTTCCTTCCAGAAGACAAACTGTGATGTTTCCTGGGAGAGTTGCTAGGAAGGGGTAGTATGTAGGGTAGTATGTAAGTGCTTCCTTCTTAAATCCTTGGAATTAAGCAGTTTTTCTAGAATGCCTGCTAATATTCTTTGAATTTTAAAAAAAAAACTTCCTGGTATTGAAATAATTGATGACTTTCCATTTTCTTAAAGTTTTACTTAAAGATGCCTTACATCTTCAGCAAAATAATTCTAATTAATTTTACCCTTATAAATTTTGCCTCAACATTTGAGAAATTTTGTCACTTTGATGTATTACTGCTTTTCTTAATTCTTATATAGTACTGATTGAGTAGATTTTATTCTAGTAATATTAGAAAAGTACTACATATAATTGTTCCAGTTAATTTCTCTGTTGAACAATAAAGCTATAGTAATAGAAAGCAGCTCCCAAATATTTCGCTTTTATAATATTAACACGGGCCAGGAATATAACTCAGCAGCAAAGCACCTGCCTGGCAAGTGCAAGGTCCTGAGTTTGATTCCCAGCTCCAAATAAAATAAAATTAAATAAAAAAGAAAGAAAGAAAGAAAGAAAGAAAGAAAGAAAGAAAGAAAGAAAGAAAGAAAGAAAAATATTGTAGTCCTTACAGTTAGGTTTATAAAATAACTTCCCCCCTTTTTTGTCAGAAAATAGGTCAAATCCAGCTGGGCATGGTGGCTCTTACAGGTAATCCAGTTACTCTGGGAGGCTATACAAAAGAATCACAAGTTCAAACTCAGCCTGGGCAATTTAGCAACTTAGACTCTGTCTCAAAAGCAAAATAAAAGGATGAGGATGTAGCTTAGTGTGAGGGTCCTGGGTTCAATTCTCACTACTGCAAGGGAAAAAAAATTGTAAACAAAAATCACTTTCCACATACTAATTCATTTATCTAACTCATTTATGCACCTAGTAATTTAGTATGTGGTAAATTACAAAGTGCTACTTGTAACTTCAAGGATATACATGCATACCAGTATCTTGTATTTTAATATGTTGCCCACATAAACATTCTTTTTCCTTTTTAGATTAAGTCCCACTACCTCTTCTTACATTTCAGGAATAAGTAGTCAACTTTAATTTTTTGTTGTTGCTTCTTTCTCTTTTTTTTTCTTATTTGTTTGTTTGTTTGTTTGTTTGTTTGAAACAGTCTTCCCATGTAGTTCAGACTGGCCTTGACCTCACTATGTAGCCCAGGCTGGCCTTGAACTCACAGTGATCTTCCTCACAGTGATCAGCCTCCCAAGTGCTAGGATTAGAGATGTACACCACCATTCCTGGCTAGAAGTCAACTTTAAAATCCTGATTTTATACCCCTAATAGCAGAAAAGTATTCTCAGAAAGCATCTTAGTTGCATTGTTAGATGGTTATTAAAAGAGTCTTCTCACTAAAAAACTTGGCAATTCATTAAATTAAACATTATAGTGGCTAGTCTGGTATGTTTCTTGACTACAGATTTGTCTTTACTTCAGATAATTAGACGTATGCTTATTCTCTTGCTATTTACTGTTTATAACTAAATTTACATTAACATGATCACTTTTTTAAACTTGAATTTTTTCCAGCAATTTAAATAAAGAAAAATCAGCTTTACTACAAATGAAGAACCAAATGGCATTAGATTTAGAACAACTTCTAAATCATCGTGAGGTATTTCTTTCATTTTATAATCATTTTTACCATTTTAAGTATTTTCAAAATCCATGTTGGTTTAAGATTATTTGATACTACTGGTTTGAGACAGTTGGCTGTGTTCATTAATGACTTCTTATATTTGCATCTCACTGTGATCAACTTGAGATATACTAATTCATATTTGTAGAATGCCCCTTGTTGACCAGCATTGATTTGTTCACTTCTCTGTCACTGAATTTCTACATTTTTAAACTATTATCTGATTTATCTCTTTCTGATCTCTGAGATAGAAAATTTCTTTAGTGTGCCTCTTGTGTATCATTTTATGCTCAGTGTCCAGTATATAACATTCATCTTGAGCCTTAAAGCTCATAAAGTTTTCTGTTTCTCACCAAAAATCTTTTAAAAATAATTTCTATTTTATAGAAGGAAAAATGAGTTTTAAGTAGCTTGCCAAAAGCCAGTTAGTAACTCAAAGACATACACAGTTTGGGGTTTTTTTTTGTTAAATTTATTAAGATATAATATAGAAACAGTAGGATTCACCCTTTTTCTTTCTGTCCTTTATTGACAAATACATATAGTTGTGTAAATACTGTGCCACCACAGTCAAGTTATAGAAAACTTCACCCCAAAAAGTCTCTGGTGCACTCTGTAGTTGATCATTTTCCCCAATCTCCTCCATTAACAACCTATTTTCTATACCTGTAGTTTTCCCTTTTATAGAATGTCATATAAGTGAAATTACAATGTGTTGCCTTTTGAGTCTAGCTTTTTACACTGAGTCCAATACATATATTCTATTATATGATTGTTCCAGTTTGTTAATCCATTCACCAGTTAGTATACATTTCAGTTATTGTTTATGTTTTGGGATATCTATAAATAAAATAATATATTAAATATTATAACTTGTTAAAATATAGTCAGATTAATATCACAATATAAAATATAAGTAAACCAATTTTAACCAACTATACAGGGGTTTTTTGTTGTTTTTGTTTTGTTTTGTTTTGTTTATTTTTATGGCTTTTTGAGACTGAGTCTCCCTGTGCAGTTCAGGCTAGCCTTGAACTCACTTTGTAGCCCAGGCTGGTCTTGAACTTGCAGTGATCCTCCTGCCTCCCAAGTGCTGGGATTACAATCACGTACCATCATGCATGACCTGTATGGATTTTGTGTAAATGTACATTTCCATTTCTTTTGGATACATACCTTGGAGCACAAATGCTGAGTGGAATAGGTAAGTATATGTTTATAAGGAACTGCCAGGCTTTTCCAAAGTGACTATAGTTTTGCAGTTTTATCTGCAGTGCTTGAGAGTTTAGTACCTATATATCTTCACCAATATTTGGTATTGTTGAGCCTAATGTGTTAGTCTTAAGGATTTTTTATACATTATTGTCTTATTTTAGCCATCTTTTCACTGTTTTGTTATTCTAAAAAAGAAATATTCAAAGCAGACCATTGATTTATGACTGTCCTAAAGACGTTGTTTGCTACTCTGGAAAAAGTAGACCAAATGTTTGGGAATAAGTTAAAGGAAGAATTACATTAGAGAGCCAAACTGGAGATGATTACCGGAAGCAGTTCAAAGGTGCATATCCTGGAAACAGTATCTGAGGAACTGCAGGGTCATTTGCATCTTAGAAACAGGCTTTGGAGTAAGTTCTTTTAGGGTATCTTACTGGAAGGAGTAAAGCATTTAGAAGGTATCCCTGGATGGGGTTTTAGACATGACTTTTAGGTAGATAATCTAACAACAGATTACAAAGCAAGATAAAACTTTTCTAAAAATATTTATTCTTTTTTCTCACTTCTGATATCCTAGGCCTTATCTATCATGTATGTCCTCGAATTCTGCCTTCAAAGAATTGTTTCCTCCCTGTGGCAGCTTGATTTCATGGGCTATATGGAATTTTCATGTTTTTTAAAATTGGATAGTTGAGAGAGTAACTACATTACTGATGTCTATTCAGTTATATCAATTACATTTTTCTCATAAAGTTGCATAATAGGCTTTTTTTCACAATGGCAATTCTCTCCTAAAATATACACAATACTATTTTATGTATTTTATATATTGTACCTGAAAATACATATTCATGTATCCCAATTGATAACTGAAAAGTTTTATCTAGTGGGTTGGAATGAAGATATGTTTAAACACAAAAACTAAATATTAGCAAGGTGGAAGTATTCAGGACTACTACATGATATCAGTGAAATTAGCATGGCTGCATATCTATTAATATTTATCAATTGATTTGTACACATTTCACAGTATATCCTCACCTGAATAATTACAGTTTGATAATCTAATGCTGGAGTGTGGCCAGGTGTGGTAGCACACACCTGTAATCCCAGGATCTGGGAGGCTGAAGCAAGAGGATCTCAAGTTTAAGGCCACATCCAGCAGTTTAGTGGACTCAGCGAGGCCTTGTCTCAAAATTTAAAGCTACAAAAAGAGCTCAAGATTTAGTTCAGTGTGAAAGTCCTGGGTTCAATCCCCATTACCATAGACTAGTCATTATTATCATCACCATCATCATCATCATTTAATTTGGTGCCTTTCATGATGCCAGACATCTAAAAAGCAACTTTTTCTTCTTGTCTTTTTTGTATTTTGTACTGGGGATTGAACTCACGACCATGCACCTGCAAGGCAGGCGCTTATGCCACTGAGCTAAATCCCTGGCCCTTTTTCTTCTTTTCAAAGCAAAATAAAAATCAAAAATTAGTAAAACAAATCTGACAATAAGTTGTTATTTTTTTCTTAAGAACTATTCAGTAGCAGCTTGCATAGTATGGAAAGAGGAATAGCCCCATGCAGACTAATAGTAAAGGACAGAACTGGGACCACCCGGGGTGCTTGGCCATCAGCTGGAACATTTACCTGATGAAACAAAAGGTCTGTCTGCAGGGTCTTTTTACTCACTTATGGAGATTATGTGCACAGAATAACCAATGGTTAACAGAGAAGAACTCTTAATAAATGAGCTGGGCGTGATGGTTCTCACCTGTAATCCCAGGCAAGGCCAGCAGATTATAAACTGGAGGCCAGCCTGGAATGCATAGATCCTAAACTGAATTCAGATCTTGTGTCTCTTCACACTTTCTCCACTGTAAAATCCCCAGGTTTTGTTCCCGTGCTTAATGAAATCATACAGCAGAGTAGGGAAGGCCTGGGGAGGCTCAGGGGTAGAGTGCCTACCTAGCTTGCACATGGACCTGGGTTTGAGCCCCAGCTCCAAAAAAAAAATAAATCTTTGTTTCAGCTATTCCACTTGGGAGAAAAGATTTGGACCTGTTTACAGAATTCCTCCCGATTTACCGCATTGTATTGTTTTGCCCTCAGTTTTGCTAAAAAGAAAATCAGCCAGGACTAGTGAGGCACTCTGTAAATCCCAGCACTCTGGAAGGCTGAGAAGAACACTTGAAAGTTCAAGTCCAGCCTAGACAGTTTATTGATTTAGTGAGAAGCCTTCACAAAGAAAAATATAAAAGTGTTGGTGAAACAGCTCAGTGTGAAGGCCATGTGTTCCATCCCCAGTACCACAGTAGAGAAAAAATCAAAATAAAGGCTGATGTAATCTCTCTTTGTTTTGTAAAACTACTCAAGGCAGTTTACTAAATACCTCACATAAGTTATATAACTTAATCTTTACTACAGTCCATTGGTAAACACGTATTATTGTCCCCATTGTTACAGATGGAGGTGGTGCTGCTGAGTTGACTAATTCCACCATGACTGCATACTATCAAAATTAAAAGTAAATCCATGTTTTTCTTGTGCTAGAGGGGTGAAGCATTTTCTCTTTTATCCCTGTTAGACAAAAAAAATTCATGATGTTATTGCTTGCATTAGTTCCAGGAAAGTTTTTGCCTCTGCAGATAAAGTTATAGCCATCTTTCTTTTTATGTTTCTTTTATGACCTAGTTGCCAAAAGATTCAGTTGAATGTCTTATCCAGATGTGACAATCTTTTTTCTTTCCCTTTTACTTTTGCTACCTCAGAACAACTTTGATGGGAGTGGTGATGACACAGAGTCTTGCTGTGTAGTTTAGGCTGGCTTTGAACTCTCTTTGTATCCTGGTCTGACCTTGAATTCCATGGTGATCCTCCTGCCTCAGCCTCCCAATTCTGGGATTACAGACATTCACCACCATGCCCAATGTTTTAGAGTAATTTTTTCTAATGCCTTGAAGTAGGTTTAATCAATTTTACTTTTAAATGTCTTCATTTGTACTAGAATTAAGACCTAGTATAAATAAACAGGCTTTGATAAAAATATAAACTTTATGCCAGATGTGATGGTATATACCTGTGGTCCTGTCATTTGGGAGAGTGAGACAGGAGGTTCAGTGGGAGTTCTAGGCCAGCCTGGGCCACTACAAAGCTAGATATTGTCTCAAAAATAAAATAAAGGGGCAACTCATTTGGGATCCCTTCTGTTTGTCTCTTGGACAGAAGCTTTCTTTCTCTCAGTAAATATATTCTGCTCAAATAAATAAATAAATAAATATAAAGGCGGGGATATACCTCAGCAGCGTATCACCTGCCTGGCAAGCAGGAGGCCGTGAGTCTTGGTACCAAAAAAATAAAATAAAATAGAAAAGTTAGTAAGGTTTTAAAAAATAATAAAAAAGAAAAGGGTTGCCTAATAATATATTTGTAGATAAATGTAGCAGGATGTGAAACAAAAAGATTTTTTTGTGTATAAGAAATGTGATCTTCTACAATGGCATCATCAGCTCATCTCTGAAGAGCCTACACTGATTACTTAATTCTTCATCCATTTTTCTACTTATATTTGCCTTAACTGCAAAATTTAATGATCGCATTTGGAATTTCTGTTTTTCTTTTTTCCTTTTTTCTTTTCTTTTCTTTTTTTTTTGTTTTTTGTTTTTTGTTTTGTTTTGTTTTTTTAAACTCACCCACACTGACTTCAAATTTGTGATCCTTCTGCCTCAGTCTCCCAGAGTGCTGGGGTTACAGGCAGGAGCTACCATGCCTGGTTTGGTTTTTTGTTTGTTTTCTCTTTGTTTTTGAGGTTTTTTTGTTAGTTTGTTTGCTTACTTGCTTTTGTTTGTTTTCTTTTTGAGGGTTTTATTGTTATTTGTTAGTTTTTTGTTTATTTGTTTGCAGGACTGTGAATCAAGCCTAGAACCTCAAAAATGTTAGGCAAGTGCTATACTTTTCTAAGTTACATCCCTAAATCTGCTTTGCTTTTTATATATTAACCACTTAATAGTTTATCCTAAGTGTCACTTGGGCAGCACATTTGTTTATCTACTGACTATCCCAGGCTGTTTATCTACTGACTGTCCAGAGCTCAGCTAGGTGTCATTCAACCGATTTTTTTTTTTTTTTTTCTGAGGCAGGGTCTCGCTGTGTAGTTCCAACTGCCTTCTTCAATTTGCCATGTAGCCCAGGCTGGCCTTGAACTCACAGTGATCCTTTTGCCTCAACCTCCTAGAGTGTTGGGATTACAGGCATGAGCCACCATGCAGGGCTACAAATGGATTCTTATATTGAGTAAAAATTGTCATTTTATATTTCTTATTGTCTTACAAAAATTTACAAAGTATGCAAATTTTGGTCATCTTGTATTTAAATAATTGGACTGATACGTGGTTAAGTCATTTCTCTTTAGAAGTAAGCATTTAAAAATAGAAAAATATTTGTAGGCAAATGTCTAAATAAGTATAGTGGTACTTCAGTTCACAAACTTAATTCTTTCTATAATTCTGGTGAACAGCTAAATTGAACAAGAACCAAATCAATTCAGTGGTTAGCTTCAGTGTTGACTTTGTAGGGAAATGTGACATGGTTCTTGTTCAGTTTGATTTGCAACCAGAATCCTGGAGAGAATTAAGTTTGTGAACCGAAGTACCACAGTACTGAGCTCAATATGTTAAGAAACTGATGTAAAACCTTTTTCTCATGGCTTTTAGAGCTGTATTAAAGGGACCAATAAGAACCCATCTCACTTTTCTCTCTCTTTTTTTTTTTTTTGGTACAGGGGATTGAACTCATGACCTTGTTCTTGCCAGGCAGGCGCTTATGCCAATGAGCTAAATCCCCAGTCCCATTTTTTGTTTGTTTGTTTTGTTTTTTTGTTGTTGTTGTTATTGTTTTTCTTTTTAATACACTCTAATCTAGAGAGTAGCTTTATTGCCAATTTACAGTTCAAGCTGGTTTTCTTTATGTTCAACTACCAAGGTAGTTGGTTTTTTTGTTTTGTGTTAAATTAACTCAAGTATAGGTGAATTTATAAGCTCTACATTGAGTTGCTTAGAGATTCATTTTACTGTAGGGATTCATCTTTTCTCTTAGTTTACTAAGAGAAAACTCCTGACCTGCTATATGTCCAGTATGAGTTCATGTTCTCTAAAATCCAAGAATGAATTTTAGGAACAGTGGAGGTTAAGAGCAGAAATACTTACTGAGAGAAAGAAAGCTTCTGTCTGAGAGAGAGACAGAAGGAGTCTCGAGTGAGTTGCCCTCACTTTTCTCATTGCTAAGACAAAACACCTAACACCCAGCATTAAAGGAGGAAAGGTTTATTTCAGCTCAGTTTGAAGAAGTATTAGTCCATATTCAGCTATCTCCAAGGCAAAGGAGAAACAGTTTATTGTGTAGCAAGCAGAAAACAGTAGCAACAGCAGCAACAGCAACCGCCTGCCTTCCTTCTCCCTTTACATTCCTTGAAGGCTGTAAATCTATTTATTAATGCCACCCACACCCAGGGTGGAGCTTCCGTTGTCCACACCTTTAATCACAGCATCACACCTTTAGTGAAAAAGTACACACTCTAGTCCAGCCACCTTTAAAACTGTCCACCTATCACCAAATGAGGCTTTAGGGGATCATCTAAAGCCATCACATAACCTCTCCCAGAAAGCTAGTCCAAGCCAGGCATGGTGGTGTACACCTGTAATCCCAGCACTGGGAGGCTGAGACAGGAGGCTTGCCATGAGTTTGAGGCCAGCCTGGACTCCATAATGAGACCCTGATTCAAACAAAGACCTTGATTCAAAAAAAGAGCAAACAAGCAAGTTAGTCCAGTATTCAGGGAGGGTTGGCAATGTCTGAAACTAGACTGGTAATGATTTGTGGGCATAAATGGACCAATCAAAAACATATTTAGGAAGCAGAATCACAGGACTCTTGGTGATTGGATTTAGGGACTGATGCAGAGTGGAAGAAGGACAATTGATGCCCCAGCTTTTGGCTTGTTTCCTGAATCAGAGGTGCTGTTACAAAGGATATTGGAGGGGGAGTTTGGGGAAGAAAAGCCCAAAAAACATCTAAACTGACATCCAGTAAACAGCCCAAGTAAGCATATTCATCCAGACCTCTTTGAGGGTCATAGCATGCAAGGTGCACTTCACAGGGAAAGACAGAGCAAGGCAGTGACACTCAGACAAAGGGAAAAGTGCTTACACACAGAGGAGCCAAGAGGACCACTAGGAGACAGCAGAGGCAGCGAGGCCCAGGGCAGCTGTACAGAGAGGAGAGCATTGTCCACACTTGGATGTGCTGTCAGGGGGTCAGATGAGGCTGAGACCAAAAGGGAAATGTCATTTCGCTTATTCTGTTGCCAAAGCAGTTTCCCTAAAAGGAAGACTGCAGTGAATTAAAGAGTAGAAGGTGAAAAGTAAAGGAAAAACATCCAGTCCTTAAGAGATGTAAATAAAAGAATGCAGAATGATGAGGAAGGCCCTGATACCAAGGTATTTTACCTCCTTGATCAGAAGTAAGCCAGTTAAAATGCTGAAGCTAAATAGAAGAAATACGGAGAAAGCCAAATATAAACACATTAAACATAGAAACAAGGGGGCCTCTAGACTCACAGCATGCAATGGGATTTAGCTTGAGCCAAGAGCGTCACTGTTTGTAGGATTCTGTGAGGAGAAAAGAAAGTTTCTAGGGTTGGCGATGTGTTCGTCAATTTTCTGTCACTATAGCAAAATACTTGAGATAATTTAGAAAAGGTTTTGTTTTCTGAAAGGCTGCTTCATTATGTGTTTTGTTTTGTTTTGTTTTCAATGCTGAGCCATGAACCAGAGCCTCTGCACCAGGTTACATCCCCAGTCTGTTTTATTTTGAGTCAAGGTCCCCAAGTCACTTAAATTGCCCAGGCTGGGCTCAAGGAGTGCACCATGTCACCCAACTTAAGAAAAGGTCTGTTTCGGCCCACAGTTATGATGCTTTGATCCATGATCACTTGTCCCTGTTGCTTTTGGATCTGCAGCAAGTCAGTACCTCACGCTGAGGCCATAGAGCCGAGAAGCACTGCCCACACCACAGCCAAGGGACTAGCATGCCCCCAGGACACAGGGCCCTGACCAGTTCCAGTAGCACATCCTGGGGGCCAAGCCTTTTTAACACATGAACTCTAGGGGGACACACATCTAAACTCCAGCAGGCAGTAAAAATTTAAGGAGTTTGGGTGGAATCAGTGTTTTCCAGTGGAGAGATACATGATAGGTGCAGTTTTGAGGGTGATTGTTTTGTTTTTATAGTACTGGGAATTGAACCGAAGGCCGTTGGACTGGGCTACAGCCCTAGCCTGCTGCATGTTTCAATCTCTTGACAGGGTCTCTCTGAATCACCGAATTGCCCAGGGCTGTGCTCAAACTTTCACCTCTCCTGCCTCAGTCTCCCAGAGTGCTGGAATTACAGATGTACACCACCACACCCAGATAAGAAAATATAATTTTGAAATAGCTATATCATAAAGAATAATGTACGTTACAGAAACATAAAAGAACTGGTATCTTGTTTCAATATTTATTTAGTACCATTCTCAGACAGATAGCTAGATTGATTATATCATGCCTTGTGTTGTATGTACATGTATGTATGTTCAGCTCTGTCCTTAAAATGAAGGCTGGAATGATCTTTATATCCTTCTGACCCCTACATTGTGAAATACTGTGGAAAAAGCTAGCAGACAGATAAGACTTGGGTTCATACTGCAGCTGTGCTACTTAATAATTTCATCCCTTTAAACTCAAGGTAATGTTTACTTTGAAGGATTTTGATGTAGTAAAGTTCCTGATATTAGCAATAACTCAGTACATGTATTCCCTTTCCTCTCTTCCTTCTGCTTCAAGAGTCACTTAAAGTCAGGCATGGTATACTCTATATGGCTGTAATTTCAGCACTCGGGAGGCTGAGTGAAAAAAAAAAGATAATACTATTTTAGCTAGAAAAGCACCAAATCCTTTTTACACCCTAGAACAATTCCAGAGAACTGTCTGAAAGTAGCTATAGGAAGTCATGTCTGGAACATTTATCTAAACAGCTACCCCAAAAACCCAGGACTTGATAGTTGTAGCCGTTAAGGATTATATCTGTGGAATGACAGACGAGACTTGTCTGCTTCTGAGACTTGAGGTATGTACTCCTCTCTCATCAGTGTTTCTGATAGTAACATCTCTCGGAACCCACAGTCCCCTCAGTTAGAATTTAACCAGAACTAGTCAACCATCCCTTGCTAAGTGCCTACAGTGTACAAGGCCTCAGACTTGCCTGGATGTTGGACTAATTCCCATTATCCTAGATAACTAGCTTCTTACGGCAGTGGATGTCACTTAACGAAAAGAAAACAGTTAACCCTGCAGTTAGCCAGGTGTCTGAAGTGAAGTCACGTATAATTATCATTCTTCCATGGTATGCTTATATTTCCGGATTCTAACTCATATGTTCTTTGTGATTTCTCGGAAGATTTCAGGGGCATTTCAGCATCCCAAGTGCCCTTAGGCAATCCACTTCATAAAGGGTTCCAACAAATTGCATATTTCTAGATGTGTGTCACTGTTTTAATTTATGCTTAAGGATTTTGAAATTTTCTTAAAAACTACCTTTTTGCATTTCTTATATACTTATGACTTAAAAAAAAAGAACTGAGTGGGTAAGTTAATTTTTCCTTAAATGAAAATATAATTATTTTTCAGATTGATATATTTCTCATCAGTAATGGTGCTCTTTAGGCAAAATACAATTTTTTTTAAGCTGGAAGGTAGGTAGCTCAATTGTAGAACACACACTTAGCATGTATGTGACCTTGGTTCATTCCCAGCACAATTTTTTTTTTTTCCTGGTCTTTTTGAGACAGGGTCTCACTATGAATTTCAGGCTGGCCTTGAGCTCACTTTGTAGCCCAGACTGATCTCAAACTCACAACAGTCCTCCTGCCGCAGCTTTCAAAAAAATACTAAAAATAAAAATAACTAAAGTTTACTTTTTATTTGCCGGATTTAATAAATGTTTTAAAGAAAGACACTTTTAGTTGGGTTTGGTGGTACATGCCTATAATCCCAACACTTAGGAGGCTGAGACAGGAGGATTACTGCAAGTTTTTTGGTTTTTTGTTTTCTGGGAGCTTTTTGGTTTAGTTTGCATTTGTTTGTTCGTTTGTTTGTAACAGGGTCTTAACTGTAATTCAGGATGGCCTTGAACTTAAGGCAGTCCTACTACCTCAACCTGAATTACAGGCATGTACCAACATGCCTAGCTGATTGCTATAAGTTTTAGGCCAGCCTGGTTGCATAGTGGCTTCAAGGCTAGCCTGAACTATGTAGAAAGAGCCTTACTCAAAAATAAATAAATAAACAAATACCCTTTATCCAAAAAAAAAAAGCAGGAAGGAAAGGGAATGGGAGGCTAACAGATAATTGCTGTAGTGAAAAATCTAAAACACACATATATAATATAAATCATATTAACCTTTAAGGTTTTAGAATGCTTATTTTTTCACCAGGTGTAGTGATGCTCATCTATAATCCCAGCACTCAAGAGGCTGAGACAGGAGGATCACTGGAAGTTCAAGGCCAGCCTGGGCTACATAGCAACACCCTGTTTCCAAAAACTAAAAAAAAAAAAAAAAAGATTTTTAAATTTTTTCTGTATAAAGGTATGCGAATAAAATTATGTTGAATTTTTAAAGCATCTTTCTACCAAACTGTTTAAAATGCTTTCAGGGAAGTATTACATATTGCTTTCAACCAAGTGTATCTGAGAATAAGGATTCAGAGAAAGAAAAAGTTTTAAATTATCCGTGCAAACTGAGAAAACTGGCCTTTGCTTATGTCTTCTACTATTGAAGAGATGATTAGGTCATAGATACTCCCAAACAGATACTTTACAGCAAATTAGTAAATAATAAGAATGTTTCATATTGATAGCTTAGCTGAGGCTTTAAATCAGATGTAGAACATTTGCCCAGCATGCACTGGCTTTGATCCCTAGCATTGCTTTTTTTAAGAATCTTTTTTTATGTCTTACTTTAACGTTCTCTTTGTACAGTATTTGCTAATTTTATTTTAGATAAGCCTTGCAGTGTTCTTAGATTCAGTTCACAGAAGCAGCAACTTAATCTTCGAGTTCTGTGGAATGTTAACTTACTTCAGTTTTGAGTTGTATAAGAACACTTGAATTTCTTTTAGAGTGTATTCTGTGGACCATAAAATTTATACAGACTTGTATAGAACCTGATAGAACTAGGTCAGAATTGTTTTGGCTTCCTTAAGTATTAGGCCTTCTTCTTTAATCTTTTTATCTTCTTTAAAACTACAAATGTCTTTGTTATATCTTGCAAGTAAACTGTCTTGTGTGAAGCAATATAATATCTCATCATAAAAATATTTTATCTGTGTACATATCCCCTTTTATCTTTTTATATCACATTTTCATATCTATTATGTGTCATACAGATCTGTCACTTGCTAGTGTTTTTTTTTAAGAATGAAATGTATATTTTCCCACTGCATTCTTTTCCTTTTAAATAGGATTATACTTCTTTGACTTTTAAGTAGATTTGTATTACTCTGTAAGGAACAAAAAAATGACCCCTTATTGTCACTTCTAACCCTATGTTTTTATGGCTCTCTTAGAATAGCAGCAGTTTATAACAAACCAAACAATTGTAGGATGTAAAGAGGCACATATATACTCATGACCTGCAAACTCTGAGTCTCTGGAAATGTGCGTCAGCCAGAAGAAAATCCTAACAAGAACATGAGCTAATTATGGTCATAATTGTTAGGAACCATCCAGGCGGTATTTTGATATTAACCCAAGTCATTGATCCCAGTTAACCAAGGGGCTTACAAACTAAAAGAAAAATGTTCAGAATATATCATGGAAAAAACGTAAGCCCCAGAATGAGCCACTTTCTAAAAACTGGAGCTCAAAATGAAGCATTGGGCATAAAATCTGAGACTAATGCTGAAAATAAACAGAAATACACTCCAAAACCCGTCAGGTTATACTGAAACAGTGAAGACCAGCAATGCCATGAAAACTGTTAGGTCAGGGAAACCAATGTACTTGATCAAAAGCAGGCATTAGGGGACAAGAATGCCAGAAGGCAAAGAAGGACAAGTAGTCAGGAAACCATAATGGCACTCAGTAATGAGAAGAGTTAAAGGATCTGGGAAACTGATCAGAACAGAATCAGGGCCCCTCACTTGTGTCCAGACCAGCAACGGCTGGCCTAAAGGAACGGACCGTACCAGTGTGAGACATTCGTACTGCATGGAGTGAGGGTAGGCTGTATGGAAACTGCAGCATCTGTTTGGTTTTTCTGTAAATCGAAAACTATCCTAAGAAATGAAATCTGTTTATTAATTTAAAAAGAATAGCTCTAGATTTCAACTCAGGCGCCTACTGCAGTGTCATTAACACTGTCTTCCTCCACCTGCACCACTGTAGATTCTAGGCTCGTATCCAGCCACAGGAAAGACCGTCCCAAAGGTTATGTCCCTGAGGCTGTGACAAACAGTTATCTCTCCTCTGCTGTCACATCTGTGCTCCCAAGAAGCTTCCAATCACAAATAGGGTATAGCTCCAACACTGTTGTCACCCCGAATATATCAGAACAAGGAGTGAGACCCACTGCTCTGCCATGACTAAGTTTTGATTTTGTTGTAGACCCAAACTTGCATTGCTAGGAGACAGATAAGGAAAACAATCAGGATGATGAAAGAATGCAGTAATAAGTGAGATGAATGAATGGGGGTTATTTACAGAAGATAAGACTTCAAGATAAAAAATTCAAAAGAAGAAGTAGGAAACTTGTCATAAAGTCTCCAAAGGCTGGAATTCAATCCAAAGGAAACACCTTTCATTTTGTATTTTGTTGTTTTTGGGTTTTGTTTTCGGTTTGGGTTGGGTTTGGGTTTTTGGTAATACAGTACATGAAGGAAAACCTACATTGATAGCTAATATGTCTTCATTTTTCAGGACTGAGTTAGGTGACCATAGTCATAGAAGATGCCTCTTTTTTTGCTTTTTTAAAAAAATTATATTAGTATATTTTCGATATACATAATGATCACAGTCATCATAGGGAGTTTGTACCTGTACATGATCTATCTTGCTGCTTCTTTTTATCCCATGGTCCTCCCCTCCCTTCAACCTCTCTCCCCTCCTTATTTATAAACACTTTGTTTCCAATTTTTTCCTTCTGTTCTTTTATTTTCTTGTCCCATCTTACCTTTGCCCTTCTCCCCTCCCTTGTTCCCCTTCTCATTTGAACACTTTCTTCCTGTTTTACAATACACATTATACATTTTGGTCCTTAATTACACTTTCAGTTTCTTATACCAGAGAAGCAATGCAGTACTTACACATGTTTCCAATTTTTACTTCACTCAAGTATGCTCTCAGGATGTATCCATTGAACTAGAAATGTCTCAAGCTTATCCTTCTTTATAGCAGAGTATAAAAAAAACCCACATCTTTATCCATTCATCAGTTGATGGGCATTTGGGGCGTTTCCAAGATACAGCTATTACAAACTGTGCCACTATAAACATGTTTGTGCATATATCGCTGTGGTATGTTGTTTTTAATTCTTTCAGGAAGATGCCAGAAGGAGAATAGCTGGATCAAATAGAACCTCTAATCTTAGCTTTTTGAGGAATCTCCACACTGATTTCCATAGTGGTGGCACCAGTCTACATTCTCACCAATAGTGGAGAAGAGTTCCTTTTTCCCCACAGCTCTGTCAGCATTTGCTATTGGTTGATTTTTTAATAATAGCCATTCTTTCTGAAGTGAGATAGCATCTCAGTGTTGTTCTAATTTGCAAGGAGATGTCTTTTTTAACTGATACTTATTAGTGACATGTTTATGGGATACAGTGCACTAATTCAGTATATGTATATATTATGTACAGAGGGATTTTTTAATTGTGTATAAATGCTAGGTTAAATAATTTGAAGATCCCTTCCAAACGTGAAATTAGATATATTCATACACCTTGCTAGAAGTTATCTGCATTATTGTGTAAGTAGTGACAGAAAGACCTGGATTTGAATATTGCTTTAACTTCTTAGTAGTTAAGTAAACTTGGCTAAATTTCTTCAGTCTGCTAAGCCTCAGTTTTTACCTGTTGGTATTTGAGAGAGAGTTAAATCATTATGTAAGATACTTAACGCAAAGCCTAGCACATTGTAGATACTCAGTGAATGTTAATTTCTGTCCTCATCCTTCCAGATCTAAAATCTTTATATACCGATGCCGAGGTAAAGAAGAAAGGCTAGGGTTAGGTTAGCCTGCAAATGGGTATCTAAACTGTGTATATATTTAGATGAAGATCCGAGAAAGCTAGAAATGGCTGTTTGCAACTACAAACATTGATACTATTTTCTAACATTTTTGCCATATAAAACTTATTTGTCTGTTGTTTGTTTTAGTAATATAAAATTCTTATGGTATACTTAAGAGTATGAGATGAACAGCTTTTGATTACATTTACATTTTCTTTTTAGCACCTTTTTTTTTTTTTTTTTTTTTGAGACAGGGTCTCGCTGTGCAGTTCAGGCTGGCCTTGAACTCACTTTGTAGCCCAGGCTGGTCTCGAACTCACAACGATCCTCCTGCCTCAGCCTCCCGTGTGCTGGGATTACAGGGATGAGCCACCACGCCCGGCTTCAGCGCTTTTTTTTTAAATCAGCACCAGAGATCAAACCACACATGCTAGGCAGGCACTGCATCACTGAGCTACCTTCCCTGCAGTTTGCATTAGCAAAAAAAAAAATTTTTTTTTTGATCTGTTAAAAATTCCTACCAGGGGTTGGGGGATTTAGCTCAGTGGCATAAGCACCTGCCTTGCAAGCACACAGTCATCAGTTCAATCCCGGGACAAAAAAAAAAAAAAAAATTCCTGCTGAAATTCTTTACCAATATAACAACCTGAAGTCTGAAATATGCTTTAAATTATTTTAAGGGGGAAATGTCTGGTTAGAAAATACATAACAGTTTGACAGAATAATCCTGGCAGTTCCTCAAATGATTAAACAGTTACAAATGTCTCAGCAGTTCTTAGTATTTGCCAAAGAGAAATTGAACATGTGAACAGAAAACCCACACAGGAATGTTTATAGTACCATTATTAATAATAGCCAAAGGTGGACACAACCCAAACATGCCCCAGCGGACACACGGGTAAAACGGCCCCGCACAGTTGAACATCGTCTTAGGAACTGATATTAGATGTAAATCACTGGTAAACGCTACAGTACAGATGGACCTTGACCGTTATGCCACAGGACAGAAACTTGTCACAAAAGTTCATGTAAATATGCTTATATTCATGCGTAGTCAGAAAGTAAATGAACAATCCTTTAGGACCAGGGTGTTCACTACATGGCAGGATAGAGGGGGAACAGCTGAAGCAATTAGGCTTTCTTTGTAACAGGGTGAAAACGTTTGCAAACTGACTGTGGTCAGTGTGCCTGCAGGTGCTCCTTGACTTAGACTGAGGTTACATCCCTGCGACTTACCGTGAGTTAAAAACGCGCTTCCTACGCCTAACCTCCCAAATGTCATGGTTTCGCGGAGCATGCCTTAAACTCGCAACGTTTACATTAGCTCATATTCCGGCAAAATTACCAAACAAAGCCTATTTCATGTAAAGATATTAAGTACCTGCATCATGATTTATTTCCTGTCACCCCGAGGGGACCCCCACGGGGCCATGCGGGTGTGCGCCGTCGGTGTCTGTCACTGGGGGGGTGTTGGGTTGCACACCGCACCGTCACCCACCTGGCAGGTACCAGCCTCACTGCAGCTGGCTAATAGCAAAAAGAGTACTGCTCTGCGCATTTCTAGCCCAAAAGATCAAAAGTAAGAATTCAAAGTACAATTTCTACTAATGCATATCATTTTCACACCATTGTTAAGTCAAAATATTCTAAATCTAATGGGCATGGTGGCACATGCCTGTTATCCCGGCATTCAGGAAGCTGAGGCAGGAGGATCACCTCAAGTTGAATGCCAGTCTGAACTATATTGCGAGAACCTAGATAATGTTGAATAAAATAAATCAGACACACAAACCTAAGTACTGTATGGTGTCTCTCATTTGAGTGAGATAAAGTACAAACAAAGAGAATAACAGAGGATAGATATAGGGGATAAGGGAATGGATCTTTTGCGTTAGGGAAGAGGACCAAGGAAACAAGGGTAAGGGGTAAAGAGCAATAGGGAGAAAGTAAATAAGAAGAATAAGGATGTTCCCTGTACAGGAACCTAACAATTGCAATTAATGTAAGATGAGCTAGGAGTATTATCAAAAAAGTCAAATTGTTACATTTGGCCCTGTCTGTATGCTACAGGCCACTCAGCTGGGCATAGTGACACCCACCTCTTCTTATACCCACACTCTGGGAGGTTGAGGCAGGTTGATTACAAGTTAGAGCCCAGCCTAAGCAACTTAGAACTTGGTGAGACCCTGTCTCAAAATTTTAAAAATCAAAGGACTAGGCTGTAGCTTAGTACAAAGGCCCTGGGTTCATTCCCCAGGAATATACATGCACCCACAGAGTTGAATATTTCTTTAAATGGGTGAATTATATCTCAATAAAGGTCTTGTTTAAATAAATAATACTGACAAAATGTTGATAATTGTTGAAGTTAGGGAGTAAAAACTGGGAATGCTAAGCTGTCTACTGTTTCTGTCTTTGCAAATTTCCATAATAAAATGCTTTTTTAAAATAGGCTTATACTTGGCTGAAATAAGGCTGATTCTTTTAAACTTCCTGTCACCTTAAGCAGAAGATACTCAGAGTTATCTGACAAACTTGGCTTGAGGTGTCATTGTCCCTATATAAAAGCACTGCATTTAACCTCCAGTGAGGCACATAGTTTGCATTATACTTGTCAGAGCTATTTTCATCAAGAAATGCTATCTATGTGTCCCCTTGCCAACATCTTTGCAGAGTTTACAACTTTGAGCAATTTATTGGCATCAACTATGCAATACTGTTAAACAGCTGCTCTGCAGTTGAGCTGCTTTAATATGCCACCACTGTGCAAATAGTTAATACTAAATGGCCAAGGTATGTGCTGTGGGATTCCAGAGATCAATTTCCCTTGTAGAGATTGTTTGGGCAGTAGTAGTCATCATCACAATCATCTAGAAGTTTCATGAAAAAGTCCTTCACCTTTTGGTTTGTTTTAGTTTTATTCTAAGTTTCAAGTCCATGATCAGTTCTTCACTTATAAATTTTGCTGTATGATATATTTATTATTGTACTTATGATAATTGTCGTATGTATCCAATGTACTACTAGCTTTTTTTTCCTTCGGTACCTAGGATTGAGCTCAAAGCCCTCACACTGAGTTACGTCTTCAGCCCCCAGCCTCTTTTTGAGCAGTTTCTCACTAGTGTGCCCGGGCAGCATTCAAACTTGGAATCTCCCTACATCAGCCTGCAAGTGCTAGGATCACAGGTGTGTACCACCACACCTGGCTCTACTATTATCTCTGTAACAATTAGAATTTGCTGGGGATGTAACTCAGTGGTTACAGTGCTTGCCACTCTCAGTGGTACAGTGCTTGGTGCCTATTCAGACATAGTACTGCAGAATAATAATTGCTATAAAAACATATCAGAATTACTGATTATTATAAATCACACTGTATCCATGGAATAATATCTGAAGATCTCAAATGAGCCACAAGGTAAAACTGGAGGAAGGCAGTTTTACAGGATCTGAATTTTACAGCACACAATATTCTAAATTGTTAAAATACAGAAATTTTTATAAAAATTTTTGGATATAGTTTCTAAGTTGAAACATCTGCCAAGAATAGATTAGAGTTGGTGAGAATGGGGGCTTCAGGCTGGAACACTACCCGCTCTGTCATTCTGGCAGGACAGTCTGCTTTCTACGTAGGGCCTGTCAGCTGCAGTCTGCAGCAGCTTAGCTTGCATGTAGATGAGGACTTGCTCAGCTGTGTCGTTCTGTGAAGAGCCCAAGCAGCAGGGGGAAAGCACCTGAGCTGGCCCTTCACCCTAAATGCAACACACAAACCAGAAGCCATAGGAAACTGGAAACAAATTAGCTCAAAAGGAAAAAAATCAAAATAAACAGAGAAACAACTGCCACCCTTCCCTCCAGAAAATAAAGCAAAACTCTGAAGTAGAAAAGAACTTACAAGTATTGTAATTAATTTCTTCAGAAAACAATTGAGAAAATAATGCTTTCTTAAGAATCAGTGAACAACAGATGTTTGTGATGCTTCCAACTTTACTAACATCAAAATCATTGTTATTATGAGTAAAAATATCAAGATGATGGAGAAAACGTCAAGGAACTCTCCTAAAATTTAGAAAAGACAAAAAGATGGAACCTAATATGGAAGAACTAGATGATATAGAAAATTCCAGAGGTGGGGACAGAGGTGTGTAGAAAACGAGCCAGAGAGCAGCTAAGGGAGAAAGCAACGGCATATATAGTTCCCCAAACTGTGGCTGTAAAAGACAAGCAAGTAATACTGTCAGAGAACAATGTTTTCCCATAGTACTCTCCCAAAAATTAATATCCTGCATGCTGTCAAATAACAGAGAGAGATCTCGCCAAGATAACAGTTAAATTTCAGAATAACAACCATACATCAGTCTAAAAATGTCAGTAGAAGATCGACCCCAACAAACATGATTAAGAAGCTATATAATCTTAGAAAAAAATAAACTGTTTCCATTAATGAGAAAAGAAAAAGGCAGAAACTCTGAAAATGTCATAAAGTCACGGCACAAGCTCAGTATGGTAGTAGACATCTGCAGTCCCAGGTGCTTGGGAGGCTGAGACAAGGGGAAACCTTTGCTACACAGGCTAACCTGACCTACGTAGCAAAACCTTGTCTCAAAAAGACCAAAATAAAAATGCAAACTAAATGAAATGTATGTGAAAGTGAACATTTACCTAGTAGAAAAATGGACCAAAGATATGAACAGAAAAGAAAAGAACCTTAAATGTACGGAAAACTGCTCAAATTTACAGCAGAAATGCAAAATAAACATAACCAAACACTAATCATACTGCCAAAAATTCAGAAAGGTAACACAAGCGTACATTTTATCGACAGGAACCTGATGCTTGTTGAACCGCAGCAGGCTGCCTAAGTTTGCTCAGTTAATGATCACATCAAGAATAGGCACGTCTTTGACTTCTAGCCTAACACTGAAATGTTTCCATGACATGTGCTTGATCCTGTGGGCTCTGTATTACGCTATTATGGGTACTATTTGAAGTTACAGTGAGATTTCTTCTTTCATATTTATCACTGATAGAAAAGGAATCATAAGCCAAACATAATACAGTCTAAATGTTGTTTGAATGTCCACTGTAGTTATATGATCCTAATAGGAATTTTACAGAATTGTGTTACTTTTAATGTGTTTTTTTCATGCATGTTTGGCACATGCTTATAATCCCAGCACCAGGATGCTGAGGCAAGAGGGTCATCACAAGTTGGAGGCCAGCCTAGGCTGCATAGGGAACTCAAGGCCAGCCTGAATTACATAATGAGATCCTGTTACCAAAAAGCAAAACAAAAGTAAAAATGAAAAATATATAATAAGTGCTCTTTACCTGATAACCATGCTGATGTTATTCATACTGTCAGCTGAACCAAAGTAATGCTGTTGTTGGGCGTGGTGGTACATCCTGTTATCCCAGCACTCAGGAGGCTGAGGTAGGAGGATAGGTACAAAGTCAAGACCAGTCTGTGCTGCAAAGTGAGCTCAAGACCAGCCTGAAGTGCATAGCGAGGCCCTGTCTCAAAAAGACTCTCTCTCTCTCTCTCTCTCTCTCTCTCTCTCTCTCTCTCTCTCTATATATATATATATATATATATACACACACACACACACACACACACACACACACACACACACACATAGCTGTTGTCAAGCGCAGTGGCACACACCTATAATCCTAACACTCAGAGGCTGAGGCAGAAGGATCACAAATTGAAGCCTAGCCCAGTCAATTTAGCAGCTTCTTAAGACCCTGTCTCAAAATCTAAAAAAAAATTTTTAAGGGAAAGGGATGTAGCTCAGTGTGAAGGCCCTGGGTTCAATCCCCAGTACTGGGGAAAAAAAAAAAAGTACTATGCTCCATACCCCAAATTAGGGTGATTCTCTCTGAATAAGGCAAAGACACCAATTTGTCTTCAGCTCTGCCCAACATGAAGGATGAGCTGTTTCCTGTACATGCTCCTCTACCAACAACAAAGAGCAGCGTGGCCTCCTGCAGAGCCGGGGGGAAGGGTCCCCTCCTTCCTCCTGTCTCCTCTGTCTCTTGAAGCCCCACTCCCAGCAACTGCATTGAACTAACCTTGCCTTCACCTTACTTATCCATAGAATACGGGTAGGTGTGTTGTAGGTAATTTTTTCCCTATTATTTTATCTTCATGTCAAGACAAAAAATAAAGGATTGAGGATTTAGCTCTGTGGCATAAGTGCCTGCCTTGCAAGCGTGAGGTGGTGAGTTCAATCCCCGGCACCAAAAAAAAAAAATCAAGACAAAAAATAAAGTTCTTAAAAGTCACCAGAGGAGGAAAGAAAAAAAAAAGAATAGAAGGAAAAAATAGAAACAAAGCATTTGTAAATGAAGGGGAAAGAGGTTGAGGGGAAGGAGATAAAAAGAAGCAGCAAGACAGATCATGCACAGGTACAGACTCCTATGGTGACTGTAATCATTATGTATATCTAAAATATACCAATGACATTTTTTAAAACCACAAAATAGAAAGTTATGAATTTGATATGCTGCGAGACATCACTTGGTAAGTAGAACAGGGCTAAAATCTATCATACACCAGACATAACATTAAATCAGTGGCTGTAGTCTTCACTGTCGGGGAGAATATAAATTAAATAACCCTCTGGAGAGCCACTGGGCTAGGATGGCAGCTGGGTCGTGTCTGAGGCATCCCGTGTTTATGCGGTGCGGCCAAGCCAGCCTGCTCAGATGAGCACTGCAGAGGGGACCAAGAGTTCTGCCACCCTCTCTCCCAGCTCCTGTCCTGGCCCGGCAGCCCGTGAAGGCTGTAAGTCTTAAACTCAGCAGCTCTGGTTTAAAATACCCACTGAAGCTAGCTGGTTCTAAATAGAGCTAATGACAGCCAGAAAAGAAAGGCCTGTAGGAACTTGCACTGACACAGAGCTGCTGTCTATAAACAGATCAGTAGCAGGGAGCAGAGTACCCTTCTCTTGCCATAAGTTTTGTCTTGGCATGAAGATGAAATAAACTAATAGGAAAAAATTACCCAGTACACAGTCTCCTGCTGTTCTACAGAGAAATAAAGTTTAGTTGTGTTTGATGAATCAGTTTAGTAATGAATCATAAGTATCAGACTAAAGGTCTTTCCATGGGAAAAATAATAGGCAAGATAGACCTGTAGAAGAGGAGTGAGTGAATTTTTTTATCCAAATTCTTTTTAAAAATCCAGCAGAATTAACTTTTCACCCAAAAGGCACAGAAGAGCCTGTGGGTAGCTCTTATCACTTGCCTGGCCTGCAGAAGGTCCTAGGTTCCACCGTAGGCGCTACAGAGGGAAAGAAAAAACAAAGCAGGCAACTGAAGGCAACACCACTTACATTTGTAAAGGGTTAAGGAGATAAGATGGCTGCAGAAACCCCGACTCTAGGTTAAATGTAATGTCTGACTAGGCATGATGGTGCACACCTGCAATCCCAGCACTCAGGAGGCTAAGGCAAGAGGGTCGCTGTGAGTTCAAGGCCAGCCTGAACTACATAGTAAGATCCTCCCCCCACCCCAAAAAAAGGTAATGTTTGAACTGCTAAGTATTAGCAAAAGAAAAACAATGATTTGGGTTCTCCTCAGAGCCTTTGTAAAACTTCATAAAGAAATGCAGTAGTTCAAGAGGAAAGGGAAAAAATTAAATGCCTGATTAATGTTCTCAACAGCTATGTGTAGAAAAGTCAGGTGGGCAGCACAGGCCCCCACACACAGCAGTCAGTGCAGTCTGGGCGCGAGGTTCAGGGGGTGCTCACAGGTGACTCGCAAGTGCAGGAGAGCCTGAGCCACGCACAGCACGTCGGTCCCTGCACCCCAGTAATGTTATCTTTACCACCATCCTCATTTATGTAGTGTAATTGCTTTAATGTTGCTGCTACTTGAAGAAAAATATTTTAACATCAGTCATTATTAGTCTGTGCCAAAATCACACTTGCCGTTTCCTCGTTTCCATGTATCAACAGGAATTGGCAGCAATGAAGCAGATCCTCATTAACATGCATAGTAAACACTCAGAGAACAACTTACTTCTTACTAAAATGGAAGCTAAAAATGCGACAGGGACGCAGACATCCAAGACTGTGAACGTGCCTAGAGAACCGGAGGACAACGTGTTTGTACCCAGGCCAACCCTCTTCGTAAGTGCTGACCAACCCTGAGACTGGAGTAGCTCTGGCTGTCACTGAAGCCATCTCGACTTTTCCTTCTCACGCAAATTGGTTTTTAAACTAATTTTAATCATTTTATGTCAGAGCCTTGAGAGGTCTGTGTTAAGTTTTTCACAGTGTGTATATTACCTGTTTTACCGATACTAGCTGGAGTATATGTTTCCAGTTAACATCCTGAATTTGCATCCAAATTATCCCAAATCTAACACTTTTTCTTCACCAGTTCCAGGTTCCACTTGTAGGAGAATCAGAAAAGCATCAGTTATAATGTTCTAATTCAGGAAAGGAGGAAAGAGATGATGTAACCCAGGTGTGGTGGTGCGGGTTTATAATCCCAGTGCTTGGGAGGCTGAGACAGGAAAATCATGAATTTGAGGCCATATTTGTCAATGAGACTCACACAGAACTGTGATATGGGGGCAGAGTGGGAGCTGGGCTGCAATGTGAGGAGGAGGAGGAGACATGAGGACTGGTTCTTCCTCTTAGAGACGCTGGAAGATGACTCCAGAAGGTGCGTTTTCAGGAAGCACTGGCCCTTGAGCTCCCAAACACACAGTGGTTGTGGAGATGTCGGTGGCAGCAGAGGCGTGTGTGAGCGGCAGGGCAGTGTTCCTGTTGTTCCCTCTACTCCTGAGCAGTGCAGATACTCGGTACTAGCAGATACTGGCTGCACAGTGAATTCGAGGACAGCCTGAATTGTACAGCCAGCCTGTCTCAAAAAAAAAAAATTTGAAGCCAGGCATAGCAGTGCACGCCTGTAATCCAGCATTGGGAGGCCGAGGCAGGAGAATCACCATGATTTCAAAGGCCATCCTGGGCTGCATAGTGAAACCCTGTCTCATAAAAAGAAATACCCAGGGCTGGGGATTTAGCTCAGCAGCATAAGCACCTGCCTGGCAAGCGTGAGGTCATGAGTTCAATCCCCGGTACCAAAAAAAAAAAAAAAAAGAAATACCCACTTCTTTCCCACTAATCACCTACTTTCTCTCTGCAGATAGCTTTTGACCGGCTAGCCCAGTGATGGTGAGAGACTCATGCCCAAACAGCCATATCCCCTTATGTATCACAAAGTGCCAGCACTGCAATGAAACCTGAATATTGGAAGTTTTAGTTAGAAAAACAACTCACACATTGGCATCTTTTTTTTTTAAAGAAAAATAACACATGTGCCATAAGTTTGACACCACTGGCCAGCCTCACCTATCTCTTTCCTAGAAAAGCCTGGGACTGTTCTAATCCTCTTTAGAACATCTTTTCTTTTTCCTTACTGAGATCATTTTTTGTTTGTTTGTTTGTTTGTTTGTTTGTTTTTGAGACAGGGTCTCGTGTGTAGTATAGACTGACCTCAAACTCATAATGATCCACCTGCCTCAGCCTCCTGAGTGCTGGGATTACAGGCGTGAGCCACTATGCCTGGGACCATGTACTGTCTTGCACTCATCTTGTGCTGCTTGCTACCGAGCCCACTCAGCCGTCCTACCCTAAGAGAAGTTGGGCTTGGCCTCAGAGGACTCAGAAGTATTTATTTATTTCAGTCCCAGCCTCTAACTTTTGTGAAAAACAAAGTAATTATATCTACCCAACATAATCTTCCTTTTCCTTAGAGAAGTGGTACTGGTTAAACACTAATAGATTCTTAATCTCTGGCTCTGTTTCTGGATTCCAGGAATAATCCACCAGACATTTTTTTGTCTGCTTTTATCAGTCATCATTCTAATTTTAACAAATACTCTCAATATGTTGTACACCCCAGTTACATATTAATGTCACAGTTGACTCCTCCGAGGTGACACAGAGGGCCCTATCTTATCGGGAGCTTGTCTCCAGAATTGCCGTGTAGCACTGTGCATCACCCCTGGTAGGTTTCCAGTTAATCGCGTTGTTCATCTCTGCAGCAGCTTCCTGAGCTCTTCCCTGAGTTCCAGTTTAGTTTACTGTGGAACCTGTTAACACTATGTGACCGTTGAAGATCTTTATACATTCAGTTTCTTTATAAAATTGTAAATGTAATTATCATAAACCAGCACATACAAATTAAGGCAGTGTTCCTATTATGAAAGTGGCACACATCTGTAATCCCAGGGCTGAGGCAGGAGATCCCAGGTTGGAGACCAGTTTGGGCGGTTTAGCAAGATCTGTCTCTTGGCATTAGAAGGGGCTTAAGATGTGGCCCAGGGCACTGCACAGGCCTGGGTTCAGTACTGAAAAAAGTGGTTATCTCTAAGTAATTTGAGATATATACCTTCATGTAAAAGAGGCCAGTGGGGCATGCCTGTAATCCCAGCAATGGAGAAGCAGAGGCAGGAGGATCACTGCAAATTTAAGGCCAACCTGGGCTACAAAGTGTGTTCAAGGCTACCCTGAACTATAGAAAGAAAGAAAGAAAGAAAGAAAGAAAGAAAGAAAGAAAGAAAGAAAGAAAGAAAGAAGAAAGAAAGAAAAAAATCTTTACAAAGCTTCTTAGGCAGAGTGCCATGGGCCTATAATCCCAGCACTCAGCAGGCTAAAGCAGAATCCCCTTAATTGGATACCATCAGGGATTCATTTTTTAAATGTTTATTGAGCATTTACTTTATGCCAGGTGCTATTATAGGAGGGAGAGATACAGAAATTAGGGATTCATTTTTTAAATGTTTATTGAGCATTTACTTTATGCCAGGTGCTATTATAGGAGGGAGAGATACAGAAATTCCTGTCCCTAGACCATGTTCTCTCTTGTATGGTGGCCTATCCTCGCATTGTAGGATGTACTTTTCCTACTTTTACTTGGCCCCAATTCCAGAGCGGGTAAAAACTTTACTACTGTTAAAATAAAACAAAACAACAACAAAAATCCTGCCTCCAGGCCAGGTATGGTGGCACATGTCTGGTACACGTCCCAGAACTCTGGGAGGCTGAAGCAGGGGGATCACAAGTTCCAACCCAACCTTAGCAGTTTAGCAGGCTTAGCTAGATAAATTCTGTTTCAAGATAAAAATTTAAGAGGGCTGAGGATGAAGTTCAGTGCGAAGATCCTGGCTTCAGTCCTTAGGACTGAAAGAAGCAAAAAGATAGCGTTTGTGAAGACCTCTGTGCTTTACCCGATCTCGGCCTGTCCCTTCCTGCACGGCCTTGGGTGTGCCAACAGCGCCAGTCGGGCCCCTCCCGGGAGCCAAGACACAGTCGAGGGCTGTGCCCCAGCGCGGTGGTCAGCAGGGCACTGACATTTCAGACCAGAGGGCGCCATCAGCACCCTCCCCCTGGCTGCATGGGCGGCAGCTGTGCTGGGCTGGGCTGGGCCCGGCCGTGTGGAGAGAAGTCAGGTCATGGGGTGCTGTCCTGCCCACAGCGCCAGCAGACTGGCTGCTCTCCGCTAGGCCCTGAAGAGAAGCACTGCAGGGCTAGTGTCCTGTAGGGTCATCCAAGGCTGGTAGAATGTGTCTTCCACCCTCTGAATCACAGTGGGGTTGCTGTAGCTTCAGCTGTCACATCTGCATTCCTGGCAGGAAGCAAAAGAAGAAGGCAACAGTCCCTCTTTAAAGGAGTTGCCCTATCAGTGCTACCCAGCATCTCATCATCTATCCCATTGGCTACAGCTTTTTTTGTTGCTGTTAGTTTTCTTTTTATTTTTTCCCTTGTAGTTTGTGCTGGCCTCACACTCACAATGTAGCCCACACTGGCCTCAAACTTGTAAGTTCCTCCTGCCTCAGCCTTCTGAGTGGTGGAATCACAGGTTTGCGCCACTGTGCCTGCAACATTGGCTAGAACTTAGCCCTACAGAGGCTGCTAAATGCCATTTCCAATTAGATGAGCCTGTTGCTCTCCTAATGAAATTTTTTTTAAAAAATCAGTTCTACATGCTTACTAGTTAAATAAATTAAAACACACATGTGGAAACATTGTATTGTTTCATTAGTGTGACAAGCTGAAAGAAAAACATGTATATGTGTATGCGTATGTATACAAAAAATAGTTAAGATAGTTATACTACTGATTGCTCAGAGTCCACTGAAGAGAAAGATTTGTGCTGGTGTTGCTCAGACAATTAAATGCAGATGCCCTGTGCTCTGGGTGGATGATTTGGGGATGACAGTGCACAATGGATGTACCATTGTTACCCCTGATTGATGTGCTTTAAATTTTTATTGTAATTTTTTTCTTCTTCCTTTTTTTCTTTCTTTTTATGTTTGGATAAAATGGATTTTTTTTTAAAACTCGAAGAAAAAAATAATAATAAAATTTAAGCATAAAAATAAGATATCAGTTCTGTTACTAAGTAGTGGCAAATAGGGCTGGGGGTATAGCTCAGAGCTAAGGCCCTGGTTTGATCCCTGGTGCTGCCACCAGAAGTTAGGCCTGGGGATGGAGCTCAGGGTAGAGCATCGGCCGCGCCCCAGTGCCCGCTGCCTGCGCTTCCAAGGTTGGGGGCAGAAGAGCCCCACCAAGCCCCTCTGCCATGGGCTGCTGAAGATGGGGGCTCATGGCTGCGCCCGACGCTTCCAGAGTGACTGCACAGTCAGGCGGAGGCTCCGAGGAAGGGGCCAGTCCAGGATCGGACACAGCGCTCGCTGAGAGGGGCCATCTGAAGCCACCTCTGTACCGAGCTGAAGGCATTGAATTATGATGCGTGGGCAGCCTCCCAAAACCAAGTCCTCTGGCACATTTGACCAAATAGTTAAGAAGAGATCATACCACTCTTTATGGTCTCTTTCAAAAGATAGAAACAAATTAAATACTTCCAGCTCACTATTCCCTTTAGATCAAAAAGCACACACACAAACAGTACAGGGAAACTACAAACCAACAAATATAAATGCAAAAATGTGTGAGGAGTTTTGAGGGCAGTGGAACTTTTCTGTGGGATACTATAGTGTATGCATGTCTTTATTTTGTTGTTATTTTGTTTGTCTTTTTTTTTTTTTCTTTTGGAGACAGGGTCTCAGTATATAGTTCAGGATGACCTTGAACTTCCTGTGTAGCCCAGACTGGCCTCAAATTGGTACCTCAGGATTGCTGGGATTACAGGCATATGCCAGCATGCCTGGCAATAATGTATACATGTCTTTAGACTCTGTCCAAACCCATAGACTCTGCACCACCAGAAGTGAACCCTGGTGTAAACTTTTGACGGGCTCTGCGTGGTAACGGTGTGGTACTTCCTGACAAGTGTGCCAGTGTGGGAAGGCTGTGGGTAACACAGCAGGTTAAGCACGTTTCAGCCAGGGAAGTCTCTATATGTCAGAAACTGCTTAAACACTTTTAAAAAATAAAAACAGAGGGGTGGTGGAGCACATCTGGTATCCCAGCACTCAGGTAGCTAAGGCAGGAGAATCCCCACAGGTTCCAGGCCAGCCTGGGCTACATAGTGAGTCAAAGACCAGCCTGCACTACATAGCGAGACTCTGTCTCAAAGAAACAAAACAAAAAAACCAAATGCATATGCTGCCAGTCTTTTCTGTGTGCCTGTGTACACATATACTCGAAAGTACAACCCAACATGGTGGTGCACACCTGTCATCCCAGCATTCGGGAGGCTGAGGCACACAGACCACTGTGAGTTTGAGGCCAACCTGGGCTACATAGTGACTTCAAAGCCAGCCTGAACTACATAGCAAGACCCTGTCTCAAAAGATAAAAAAAATTAAACAAGAAAGAAGAGAAAGTATGGTTCTTTGTAGTTCTGAGCAGATGTGAGTGGGAAAGTAAAATGCATACTTAATTTATTGGAGTAATAAATAATAGCAGAATCCGTGCTTATCTAAGGAGTTCTGAGCATCCTATTCTGTACCAGTTTCCCTTGGCTACTCTTTTCTCAGTGCTCTGTCCAGCCCAGCTGGAGGAAGCAAAAACCCAAGAAAGTCTCTGGTAAATGCTCAGCAAATCAGAGGATTCAAGACACAATGGTTTGGGTGTCACAAGTGTTCAGTAAATACTGACTGAACAGATATCCACATACAAATGAGAGAGTTCAAAGAAAGTTGTGTCCTTGGATTGGGGGGGTGTGTTTTTGTTCTTTTTGAGACAGGGTCTCACTATGTGGTTCAGTCTGGCCTTCAGCTCACTTTGTAGCTTAGGCTGGCCTTGAACATGCACTGATCTTCCTGCCTCAGCCTCCCAAGTGTTTGGATTACAGGCGTGCATCACAACAGCTGGCTGTACTTTGAAGTATATGTATACACAGGCATACAAAAAAAAAAACATGACAGCATGTACCCTTTTTTGAATTATTTTTGGTTTTGGTTTGTTTTTTTTTTAAGACAGGGTCTCACTGTGTAGCTCAGGCTGGCCTTGAACTCACTGTGTAGCCCAAGTGGCCTGAACTTATGTCAGTCCTCCAGCCTCAGCCTCCTTGATGCTGAGATTACAGGCATGCACCAGCACTCACACCCAGCTCCTTGGTTCTTCTTATGAATTATTTAGGGACTGAATCAGTACGTGAGTCACCCCGTAGAATATGTTAACCACCAGGCTGGGAAGCGGGAACACATGAGATTTCCTACTCACACCTGCCGGGTGGGTGCTCCTTTGCCCCGAAGGATGAGGCCTTCGCCCTCAAGTGTCGGCTGAGTTAAGTGAAGTGGTCGGTGTACCCCGTCGTCATCGGAGAGCTGACTCAGTCCTTGGAGTTGCCCTCTTCCCCTTTTAAGCGCTGTGTTTGCTTTTCTTTTTCAGACTAAAAAGGAAGCACCCGAATGGGCTAAGAAGCCCCGGAAGACAGTGTGTTGCGCTGGACAGGAGGGGCGCTAGCTCTTGCCTGCTAAGCTGAGCTTCCCCGGCAGCTGAGACCTAGTACTTCGGATTGGAAGTGCTTGCTATACCATTTTTTCACTTTTGGGGGGATGCTGTGTTATTCTTTACTCCTGAAGTTCTGGTTATGATGGAAAAAAAGTATCTTAGTAACATACTTCACCAAGCATGGTGGTGCTGGTCTGCAATCCCAGCACTTGGGAGTCTGAGGCAGGCAGATCCCTATGCATTCAAGGCCAGCCTGAGCTACAAAGTACAACCTTGTCTCAAAAAACAAGGGGATTTAGCTCAGTGGTATAAGCTCCTACCTGGCAAGTGTGAGGTCATGAGTTTGATCCCCAGTACCAAAAAAACAAAACTAAACAAAAACAACAAAAGGATACTTGACATTTTTTTAAATAAGTAATTTAAGGTTCATTTTATCGAATGTTAACAAATTTCAGCATAGTCAAAATGTATAAAGTGCAAATAATATTATACTTTATATTTGGTGTTATTTTGTTACAAAATAAATATCATATCCCATGACTTAGATTTTGGTGCTTCTGTAACTATTTAGTACATTTTTAGGAGTGTGGCTTACAACTGTTTTGATGAGTAAATTTTCTAGACTACCTAAATTTTGAGTTTAAATGTTGTAATACAAATATCAAGATACCTCACTGGTTTTAGTTTTTTGATGTAGGGTCTCAATGTATAGTTCAGGCTGGCCTCAAACTTGGTCCTCTTGCCTTAGCCTCTCCAGAGCTCAGAATACAGGTGTTCACCACCACACCCGGCGACCCTGTTTTAGAGGATCTGGGGATGTGGGTCAGAAACAGCCTCTCCTCGTGTGCCCTGGGTTTAAACTTCAAGACTGCAGGGAGGGGCAGGAGCTGGGCACAGTTCTGGGAGGCTGAGACAGGACAATCAAGTTCAGACCCAGGCTAGGCAACTTACGACTTAGCAAGATAATGTCTCAAAAAAGTTAAAAAGGGCTGGGGATGTAGCTCAGTGTGAAGGCCCTGGGTTGAATGCTCAGTGCCACAAAAACCGAGAAAGAAAATAAAAGCTGGGCTTGGTGGTGCACACCTGTAATTCCAGCTCTGGGTAGGCTAAAGCAGGAGGATATTTGTGAGTTCAAGATCAGCCTGGGCTACAAAGTGAGTTCAAGGCCAGCCTGAACTGTGTAATGAGACCCTGTCTCAAAAAGACCAAAAAAGAAAAATGAGGCCAGGGATTTATTTAGCAAAATGGCTCAGGTGCTTACCTGGTAAGCATGAGGTCATGAGTTTGATCCCCAGTATCAAAAAAAGGTGGGGGGAATAATTATAAGAGACATGGTGTAGTTTTATTGGTTAGGTTTTGCTGTGGTTGTTTGGTGCCAGGGACTGCACCGAGGACCTCATAGGTGAGCGATCTGCTACCGCGTTCGTCCCTCCCCTAGTGGGAGGCCCTTCCCAGCCTTCTTCAAGGCTTTCCAGGTGAGCAGCTTCCCTACCAGAGCAGGGTGGGGCAGGCTGAGCGAGGCTGGCACAGATGGGGAGGGCAGAGCAGAATGGCACTAACAGGGTGTCCTGTGCTCGCCTCTGCCTCGGGCCGGAGGAGAGGGCACCTGCCGGCCTCACGTGCAGGCCTCCTCCTGTTTCACTGTGGCAGCTGAAGCCACGGCACGGTGGCTCTGTTTGACGGTGAGCCTGTTCTGTTGGAGCAAGTGCATGAGCTTAGGCCAAAACAGTGGCTTCCTGTGACTTTCACTTAACACTCACACCAGGTTTTCTCCACACTGTCAACATTCTGCATGGATGACTCTTGCTTGATGACGTTTACCATCATCCCTGGCCTCCCCGCAGATGCTGTGACACACATGACATCCCCTTTTTGTTTGGTTTTGGTTTTTGAGCCAGGGTCCCTATGCATTGAGGCTGACCTTGAACTCAAGACAATCCTCCTGCCTCAGCCTGCTGCATGCTGATATTATAGACATGTGCCACCACACCCAGATACACCCCCAGTATGGTTTTTTTGGGGGGTGGATTTTTGAGACAGAGTCTCTCTAGGTAATTCACACTGGCCTTTAACTCACTATGTACCCAAATCTAACTACAAACTCAGGCTTGGGTCTAACTCCTCCTGCCTCAGCCTCGTGAGTGCTGGGATTATAGGTACAGCAACCACCAAAGACATCCCTGACTGACATTTGCGTTGCTTTTGCCTCTTGGCTACAATGAACCTCCTCACTTTGTAACCTTACCTCATCCTCTTCTGGCCATGTCATTTTCTTATTTAGAAATAAATGTTTTTTAAAAATAGGTATATCATTCTGTCTCTTGGTAAATGTTTTACGAATTATCATCCAAATTAAGAGTAATAGCTACCATTATAAAGCTCATTGTACGGGCCAGTTTCTGTTTCATGCTTTCTATTCCTTCATTTATTTAATCTTCCTAGTACCTCTGCCAAATAAGCATTATCTTCATTTTTAAAGTGAAAGACACCAAGACTCAGAAGGAGTGACTTTAATGGCCCAAGATCAGAGACACAATAAATAACAAAGGGTTCGGACTGAATCTGATCCCTGGCGGGGCTCTTTCCAGTGGGCCCACTGCTCCTCTTCCCAGGAAAACGGGAACATCTGGCAGGTTTTCCTGAAATGGGTGAGAGATGGCTGTGAAACTACTGTGCTCCTTTTTCTCCTTTCCTTTGCTTTGCTCTGCTTTTTTTTTTTTTTTTTTTTTTGACACAGGGTCTCGCCATTTAGTCCAGGTTGATACTGAACTCACTATGAATCCCAGGCTGGCATGGAACTCATAGCAGTCCTCCTGCCTCAGCCTTTCGAGTGTTGGGATTACACCCAGCTCCTTGGCTCCTTTTATAAATTATTTAGAAACAGAATCAGTACACAAGTGCGCCACCACCCCTGGCTGGTGTAATTTCACTGGCACACTAAAGATGACATCTTTCAGGAACATGCCCACATTTATCATAACCTGTTACTGATCATAACGTGTTGCTGGGCTGTTTTGGCTTTGTTTTGGCCGTGGGGCTTGAACCCAGAGCCCTACTTTAGGTGTTCAGGGTCAGTGCTCCCCAGCTGAGTGACACCCTGGGCCTGCCCGCGTTGCTCCCTGTCTCCCTGGCCTGTGCAGTCCTCCTCACCATCCTTTACCTCCTTGGCCACAGAACCTCAGTGGTCTCCACTTCCCCCACCGCCTTGACCCTGTTCTTCCACTCAGTACTTTGTCACAGGTAATTTCTACTCCCTTGCATAGCTACTGCCAGCCAGCATTCACAGATACATAACCTCGGGTCCACACCGTTTCTTCAGTTTGACAACTGCAGCTGGGAGTGAGGCCAAGGCAGGAGGATTGCCATGAGCCTGAGGCCAGCCGGGGGGGAACAGTGAGACCCTTTCTCAAAAAAGAAGAAACAAACAAAAAAATTCCCTCGGGTTTTGTGGGGCTTGTTGTTTTGTGTTTTCTGTTGTGTTGAATTGTGTTGTGTTGCTTTTTAGAAGCTAGGCTTTAACTCAGTGCTAGCACACTCGCTAGCGAGCAGGAGACACTGGTTAGTTTTCAGTGTTGGAGCTTATACCTAGCACATACTGTTCCAAATGCTCTACCACTGGGGCTCCACACCCAGTCTCTAGGCCGTATCTTTTCATTTTTTATTTTATGTTTTTCAAATTCACTTTATTGCAAAGAGGAAAAAAAAGATAAAATTTCAGGGGACAACAATGATACATACATTGCACATTGTCATCCCCAAATCATTTACCCAGAGCACAAGACATCCACATTTAGTCGTCTGAATGATACCAACACAAATCTTTCTCTTCAGTGAACTCAGATATATCAGTAGTGTAATTATCTTAACTATGTATATGCATATGTTGTTTCAGTTCTCACACTAGTGAGACAATATGATGTTTACACACGTGTCTGATTTATTTCACTTATGAGTATGGTTTCAAGTTGCATTCATTTACCTATAAAACTCTCCAGTGTATCCTCCATTATATAAGAATACCACATCTTTTTTATCCATTCCTAAGTCAATGGGCATTTAGGTTATTTTCAAGATCTAGCTATTAAAAATTGTGCTGTTATAAACACAGGTGCACATATATTGCTGTGGTATGATGTTTTTCATTCTTTTTGGGAACATACCCAGAAACAGAATAGCTGAGTCAAATAGGACCTCTAGTCCTAGTTTTTTCAGGAATCTCCACACCAATTTCCACAGTGATTGTACGTATACACTCCCACAAACAGTGGAAAAGGGTTCCTTTTCCCCCACACCACTCCCGAATTTGTTATCAGTTGCTTCTTGATGTTAGCCATTCTTTCTTGGGTTAGATGATATCTCAGTGTTGTTTTAATTTTCATCTCTCAAATGACCAGTGATATTGAACATTTTTTCATATATTTATTTGCTGTTTGTATTTCTTCACCTAAGAAGTGTGTATTCATCTCACATGCCCATTTATGGATTGGCTTTTTTAAATTTGGAAGGACTAATTTTTGTGAGTTCTCAATGGTAATCCTTTGTCTGAGGAACAGCTGGTTTTCCACGTTGTAGGAAAAACCAGTGTTGGTGGTTTCTCTTGCTGTGCAAAAGCTTTTTAATAAGATGAGATTCCAACTGTTGATTCTTTGTGATAGTTCCTATATGGTTGGGGTTTTATTCATTAAGTTTTTGCCTACACCAGTGTCTTCAAGAGTTTTACCTATTCTATCTTCCAGCAGATTTAATGTTTTTGTTTTAATATTTAGATCTTTGATACATTTAGAATTTAGTTTAATGCATGGTGAAAGATATGAGTCCAGTTTTAATCTCTGGCATGTGCAGAGCCAGTTTTTCCAGCATTATTTTTTTCCCCTCAACATCATTTATTAAAGAGGTTATGTTTTTTTTGGTGAGTATGTTTGGCACCTTTGTAAAAGATAAGGTGGTTTCATGTGTCTGGAGTTGTTTCTGCATTTTCTAATCGATCTTCAGGTCTTTTTTTTTTTTTTCCAATGCCACACTATTTTTATCAAAGTAGCTTTGTTGTATAATTGCAAGTCAGGGATTGTGATGTCACGTGCCTCATCTCTGGTGCTCAGAATTGCCTTTGCTATTCTAGGTTTCTTTTGGTTCCAAATTAATTTTAGGATTTTTTTCTCTAACTCTGTGAGATATGCTATTAGAATTTTGATCAGAATTGCATTGTCTTCATAAAAGCTTTAGAAGTATGGCCATTTTTAGTATATTGGTTCTTCTTACCCAAGAGCAAGGGATGTCTTTCCATTTTCTGGTATCTTCTTCAATCCCTTTTTCAGAGTACTGTAGTTGTCAATATAGAGGTCTTTTGCATCCTTTGTTAGATTGATTCCTATTTCATTTTTTTTTCAGTGCTACTGTGGAAGGTGCTATTTCCCTCATTTCTCTCTGAGTGTTTGTTATCCATGAACAAGAAGGCTATTGATTTTTGAGTGTTGACTTATTATACTACTGAATTTGCTTATTAAATCTAGTAGTCTTTTGGTAGAGATTTTTAGGTCTTCTATGTAGAGTATCATATCATATACATATAGCAACAATTTAATTTCTTCTTTTCCTATCATTGTTACTTTTCTTTTTCTTGTCTAATTGCTCTTGCTAAAGTTACCAGTAATATGTTGAATAAGAGTGGAGACAGTGGACATTCTTGTCTTGTTCCTGATTTTAGAGGGAAAGTTTTCAGTTTTTGTCCATTTAGTATGATGTTTGCCGTTGGTTTGTCATAGATGGCTTTTTATAAGATTGAGGCCATCTATAAAGACTATCTATTCCAATTTTCTGTAGAGTTTTTTATAATGAATGAGTACTGGACTTTGTCAAAAGTTTTTTCTGCATCTATTGAGATGATCATATGATTTTGTCCTTGACTCTTGTTACCATGGTATATTACATTTATGGATTTACGTATGTTGAACCATCCTTGTCCCTGGGATGAATCCCAACTTGCTCATATATAGATAATCTTGATGATTTACTGCATTCTGTTTGCCAGTGTCTTATTAAGGATTTTTGCATGTTCATTAAGGAAATTCACCTGTCATTTTCTTTTTTAGTTGGGTCCTTCTCCAGTTTTGGTGTCAGGGTAATGCTTGCTTCCAGGAATGCATTTGGGAGTATTGCTTCCATTTTAATTTCATTAAAGAGTTTGAGACGTAATAGTGTTAGTTCTTCTCTAAATTTCTCGTAGAATTCAGCAGTGAATCCATCAGGGCCTAGGCTTTTCTTTGTTCCTAGGTTTTTAATTACATCTTTAATTTTACTGATTGATAGTTTATTTAGGATTTTTATATCTTCTTGATTCAGCTTTGGTAATTTATATGTATCTAGGAATCTGTCCATTTCTTTTGCATTTTCCGTCTTTTTAGAATGCAAGTTTTCAAGGTAGGTATAGATAAGCTTCTGGATTTCTATAGGGTCTGTTGTGATTTCACCCCTTTCATTCTTAATTGCATAGATTTGAGCTTTTCTCTTTTTTTGTTTTTTTTTGATGAGATTGGATAAGTGTTTGTCAATTTTATTTAATCTTTCAAAGAACCAACTCTTTGGTTCATTGATTCTTTGTATTTTTTAGTCTCCCCACTATATTAATTTGTGCTCTGATCTTTATAATTTCTTCCCTCATATAAGCTTTCAACTTAAGCACCTCTGGGCTGGGAATTTAGCTCAGCTGTGTAAGCACCTGTTTGGCAAGTGCAAAGTTGTGAGTTTGATCCCAGGTACCACAAAAAAAAAAAAAAAAAAAACCTTAGGCTGCTTTTCTTTTTCTAGATGTTTGAGGTTCACCATAAGGTTGTTCTGTATGTCCTTGCTCTGTTTTCTTGACATGGGCATTTACTGCTATAAATTTCCCTATTAAGACTGCTGTCATTGTGTCCCACAAGTTCCAGTGTGTTGTATTGTCATTATCACTCCACTGTAAAAACTGTCAAATTCCTTCTTTAATTTCGTCTGTGATCCATTGGTTGTTCAGTAGGGTGCTTTTTAATTTCCTTGTTTATGAAGTTCTTGTGGCTTCTTTTGCCAGGGATTTCCAATTTCATTACATTGTGGTCTATCAGTATACATGAAATAATTTCAATTCCTTTGCATTTACTTAGGCAGGTTCTTTGAGCTGGTATATGGTATATGTTTTTTCCTCTCCAGGGAACATGACAGTCCCTTGGACTGAGTCACTCACCAGCTGTTGGAGCACTCAGCATCTACTGCTCCATCCCACTGAGCTGTTTCTCCAGGGAGGCCTCTGCAATCCCTGTTTTCACTGTGTCTGTAGATTCAATCTTCCTTTCTCAAGCCAGGAACAAGGAAGAAAGTATATATTGCCGCATCCTTGTTCTGCACTGAAATTTGTGTCTTCACTTTCTCTGAGGGCCCAGATTTTCCCCTGAGATCCTTTAGTAGGAGAGTAGGGCATGGCAACACTGGCTGGGGAAGTAGGTGTGACCTACTTAACTAAGATTCTGGACACATGCACAGTACAATTCCCAAAGCCCTGCATGTGGACTTCTCGTGACAACCTGATCAGGTTACCTCAGGTGTGGGATCCAAGCACCACCACTCAGGACCTGTGTGCAGTTCTCTCAGGTTTCCTCTGAATTCTGACAGTATAAATGACACCGGTCCCCAGAACAACTTGGTGTAGTGGCTTTCCTCACTGTACACTGCCCTGCTTTCTCCCATCTCCAAAGTAGTCTTTTATTTTACTTTTTCCTTTTACTTGTTCCAAACTCATTCTGCAGAGCCAGTTTTTCCCTTACTCTTCATTTAGTTTTTTTCAAATAAACTTTGCCACTGCTTTTTGCTCATTTTATTCAATTCTTTGTTCAAGACAAAAAAGAACCTGGAATCCAACTCCAGAAGGAGAGATGAGCAACCCAGAACCCTTTGCAGTTTATTTAGCAAGCCAGGGTTAGAAGGAGCTACTGGACCTTCCTGGTCCTCAGGATTTACCTCCCGCCTCCTTCTCTTCCCCAAGAAGAAAAGAGTCAGTGTCTAGATCTGGAAACTTGGAGAGGTTGATTTGTTGCTGCTTACTATTCTGCCAGCTTCCTAAAAGCCTTAAGTTTTTATTGTATTAGTACAAGTTTGCAGTACACAGTGATTATATTTACTTTTGGGAATTGGTACATGCACATAACACATCTCAATTTTTTTTAAGAGTAGACTATATTGAGAGAAAGCTTCTGTCTGAAGGGAGACAGAAGGGGGTCCCAAACGGGTTGCCCCACATCTCAATTTTTTTTCTCCTTCCCTCCCACACCTTTATTGCCAACATCAGATTCATTTATTTATCTTGTAAATCCTTATAAAGTTGATTGTCACACATATAAATTAACAACCAGACTAATAGGCCAGAAAACATATAAACATGTAAGACAATTACACTAAATCAAGATGCATTGTCCATGCTGGATTGCAGTAACTTTTCCTTCTCTTGTTTTTTCCTCTCACCATACATACTCTTGAGGTTTATATGTATGTATGTAAGTATGTATTTTGTACTGGGGATCAAACTCACAACCTCGCATTTGCCAGGGAGGCGCTTACACCACTGAGCCAAACCCTCAGCCTGTTATCATATATACTCTTACATGAGTTTTCTATATAAGAGAAGCCATGTGGTAATTAAGCTTCTGTGTCTGAGTTATTTCACTTAATATGGTCTCAGCGTGTGTCAGTTTTCCTACAGATGTTCTGGCACTATCGTCCTCCACTGTATATAACTGTCTCATGCTTTATCCCTTCATCTGTTGATAGACGTACAGTGTAGGCTGTTTCCCAAATTTAGCTATTAAGAATTGTGCTGCTAAAAAAAGAAAAAATTCAGGGCCAGGGGTTTAGCTCAGCGGCATAAGTGCCTGCTTGGCAAATGCAAGGTTGTGAGTTCAATCCCTGGTACAAAAAAAAACAAAAATTGTGCTGCTATAAACATGAATATGTGTGTATGCTGTAATACGATGTCTTTCACTCTCAAGGATCCCTAGAAGGGGAAGAGCTGAATCCAATGGAATTTCTAGCTTAAGTATTCCAAAGAATCCCCACACTGATTTCCACAGTGGCAGCACCAGTCTGCACTCCCAACAGTGGAGCAGGGCTCCTTTCTTCCCACAGCCCCACCAGCATGTGTTATTGGTTGATTTCTGGATGACAGCCATTCTTTCTGGAGTGATGTGGGATCTGTGTTGTTTTAACTTGCGTTTCTTGAGTGACTAGTGATGTTGAACATTTTTTTATGCATTTATTTTGTCATGTGTGAAGTATCTACTTCACATACCCATTTTTGTACTGGGTCTTTAAATTTGGGGAGTCTTTTTTTTTTTTTTAATTCTTTATTTAGATATTTGTCCTCTGGGGAGTTGCTGGCAAAAGAAAAAAAAAGAGGCGCGTGAGTTGGGAAGTTACGGTTACAGCAAGCCTTCATGACGTGAACAATCATCAGTGAATGCTAAAGCACCTAAAGGGTAGTAGAGTTTTGTATCAGAACATAACCACCTAGCCTTGCTAATCAACGTTACCGTAACTAAAACAGGTGCAAGCAGAATTCTGTGCCTCCAGGATGATGTGAGGCAAGGTGTGCAGCAGCATTGAAAGGTGGCACCTGTCGCCAGGTCCCTGGGCTGCCTCCGAGGGTCTTGCAGCTGAAACAAGGAGCCTATCTCACCCTTGCAGGGTAAGTTAGTGAGTTTTCTGGGCCCTGGTACAGAAAAACAGTTTTTGTGATGCATCAATAAGAAGTTAGGGCTGAGTTTACTAGATTTTGTTACACACAGTGCACAGGTGCTCAGAGAAATGAGGCACATTTTGAGTCAGACCTAGGTCAGTTGAGGGGTGTTTTTAAATTCAAGAAGTAGAGTGAAGGATCACTTGAGCCCAGGAGTTGTAGACCAGCCTGGGCAACACGGCAAGACCTGCCTCAGAAAACAAAAGGAAAAGAAAAATAGCAACACATGTAAAATATCTTTGCCAAAAAAGAAAAAAAAATTTAACCTGAATCAAAACACCTTCAGACAAAGCAAGAAAGAAAAATCAAGCTGAAGGACACCAAAAGGAAGCAGTTAGCCAAATCTAGGAATGTCGCTTGTTTCATTTATTATTTTTTTATTTGCTTGTTTTTTGAGGGAAAGTCTGACTATGTAGCTCAGGCTGGTCTCCACTACACAGCGATCCCCCTGCCTCAGCCTCCCAAGTGTTAGGGCTACAGACATACACCACCATACTGAACAATGTTGTTTCTCGGACTTCCTTCCTTCCTTCTAGCCTTTTTCAGTAGACCCATAAAACAACTTTTTATTTATTTTATTTTATTTTGGTACCAGGAATTGAACTCACAACCTTGCACTTGGCAGAAGGCATTTATGCCACTGAGCTAAATTCCTGCAAAACAACTGTTTTTAAATAAGGGGAAAAATCTTGAGTTCCTGTTGACACATTTAACCTGAAATTTTTTTTTCTAGTTAGAAATCAAGTCTTCAGTTCTTCGCCTTTGCGTGTGTGTTCATTTTCTCCTCATGTGTTCCCATCACCAGCTCTGCCAGGCCTCTCCTCCTCCTCCCTAGGTGACCAGGTTGTTTCTGTGTCAGTCACCTGCTGCACCGCTCGACAGCTTCTCAAGTTTTAGTCTATCCTTGGTTGTCTCATTGTGGTCTCATTGTTGTTTTTGTCATTTTTTGAGACAGGGTCTTGTGATGTAGTTCAAGCTGACCTTGAATTCACTGTGTAGCCTGGGTGGTCAAAAAGCTTATAATAATCCTCCTGCCTCAGCCTCCAAGTGCTAGGATTACAGGAGCACACCACCATGGCCAGCTGGGTCCTGACTTTAGCATAGGCTCAGTACTCCTGGGCATGGGTGCCGTCCTCCAGGGCAGCTGAAATGAACTCTCCACGTGGCCAGCACTGCTACCCAATGGGCTGAGGCCATGTGTGCCCCAATCCTGCCTGACTCAAAGCCTCCACGAGCTGCCCAATGACTGGCCCAGCCCTTTGAGCTACCACACTGACGCAGTGGCCTCCTTCCTTTCCTAATGGACCTCTCTCCCCTTCCTGAGCTCTTCTCCCACCAGGCCTGGGGTCGCCTGTCCCCACCATGCAGGAGCCAGACAGCAAGAGCAGGGGCAAATGCTGGACCCTGCAGGACAATGGCAGGATGTATGGGGCCACACAGGCCTACAGTTTATAGGGCTCAGCCTTGCTGCCCGGCCGCCAGGCCCTCGGACATTGTCTCCAGATGTTTATTTGTCCTGTTGCGGGCCACCTGAGTCTCAGCGCAGAGCTTCTGACGTCTAGTGACTTCCTGTCTCTGCTCTGGGCCTGTAAACGCCAGGCTTGGACACTACACATGATACCCTCACACATCGTGCCATCTGCAAAAATTACATGGATTCCAGGTTGCTATGGTAATATGATTTTGAAGTCGTTGTCCAGATTTCTAATGTCTTAACAGCCCTCTTAAAAAGAAAATATGTAAGTAGGTAATGTGGTTGTCTTGGTTACTTTTCTCTCTCTTTGCTGAGACAAAATACCCAACACTCAAAATTAAGGAAAGAGAGGTTTATTTCGCTCACAGTTCATGGAAGTTTCAGTCCATAATCAGCTGGGCGCAAGGTAGGGTGGCATGGCACAGGGGCAGTATTTCAAGAAGATAGCAAAACAAGAGCAAAAATGGGGTAGGGCAAGCCTCTTTGCCTCCCTTCCATCAGAAGCAGGCTACATCCTCGGGGTAGGTGTAGCACTCTTCCCACCTGCTTACCCTCCTTTTGCACAGGCTGAGGATGTTACAAAGTAAAGACTCTGGTCCCTGCTGAGTCACTTAGTTACATTTCTGACCTCGAACTGACACAATGGACAACATCCTAGAGCAGTTGTGCTGGTCCCCTACACTCCAGGATGTAAAGCTGCGAGGCACTGAGTTAAGCCTCTAGACTTCTCAAATTGACAGTGTATCGACCATAAAAGTGGTGCACACCTGTAATTCCAGCACTTAGGAGGCTGAGATAGGAGAATTGCAAAAAGTTGAAGGCCAGCCTGGGCTATAAAGAGACCCTATCTCAAAAAATAACAATCCAGAGCTCCTGGGCTCAAAACCTACTATATCCCCCAAAAGTACTTCCTAACTAAGTCATTTCAGTTTGCAGGCTGGGCTGAGGAAGCCCGGAAGACCACACGCTTAGCATACACAAGGCCCTCAGTTCAGTCCCCAGCCAGAAAGAAAAGTCTCCATACTCAAGTATGTGCAGACATTCCACACTACCGGTGGCTTCTCTCACACATTCCTGTCCTCGCTTACTTGTGTTACTTCCATCAGTAGTCAATCTCGGCCCCTTTCCTTTCAGGCCTCTCTGTTTCTGATAGGATCTTCTTGATTTACTATTATTAGTACAGGTGGATCTTTATCATTTCCAGTAAGTAGCACACTTCCAGGAATGTACTATCAACTCTATAAAATGTTGCCTCACCTGTTCTTGTTTTTTCCCCCAGGATTGGTGATTGAACTAAGAGCCTCCATGCTGAGCTACAACCCTAACACATTTTATTTTTTATTTTGTGACAAGATCAAGGCTCAAGCTTGTGATCCTCCTGCCTCAGCCTCCCAAAGTGCTGGGGTTACAGGTGTGGGCCACCATGCCCAGTTTCAAATCTCGTTCAACAGGAGTTACAGCAATGCTTTGTTCCTAGGTAGCTACAAGGGTACTGTTATTGATGCTCTTTGCCTGTGGTGACTGAGGAAGGCTTGCTTGAATGAACATGACCATCACGGTCCCTGCTTGTCCTCAGCACTCAGGACTGTGCCACAGATAGTGGCCCAGCTGTCACACTGGGATGGGCAGGGACTGTGGCGTGGCCGTGTCTTCATTTGCTGGGGTTGAGGGTCAGGGTGGAGCTCAGTGGAGGAATGTGTGCTTCAATTGTAAACTTAATCCAAAAGTGTCATTTGCATAGCAAAAGAGTTCTAGAAGGACAGCCAAGAGAAGAGTGGAAAACAGAGCAATTTATTAACATTCAAAAAGCAGTATTTCAAGTTGTGAGGTGTCTTTCATTCTTTCTTTCTTTTTGTTTTCTTTTTGGGTTTTTGAGATTCAGTCTATGTAGCCCACACTGGACTCAAACTCACAGCAATCCTCCTGCCTCAGCCTCCCAAGTGCTAGAACACCAGGCCCAGCTCATGAGCTGTGAAATACTACATCATACATTCCAATTTTGCAAAAAAAAAAAAAAAAAAAAGGAAAATACATAAACAAGAGAAGACAGAGTATTCTTAGGCATCCCAGGCACAGCAATACATCTTAAGAATGGACACACCAAAGCTGAGGCAGGAAGATGGCTGCAAGAGGCCAGCCTAGCTACAAAGCGATTTCAAGGCCAGCCTGAACTGCATAGAGAAACCCTGTCTCAAAAAGACCAACAACAACAACAAAAAATTTGTGTAACGAGCAGTACTAAAAAACTGCTGCTGGGTGTGGTAGTGCACACCTGTAATCCCAGCACTCTGGAGGCTGAAGCAGGAGGATTTCTGGGAGTTTGAAACCAGCCTGGGCTACACAGTGAGCTCAAGGCCAGCCTGAACTGCATAGCGAGACCCTGTCTCAAAAAGACAAAACAAAAAAACAAAAGAATTCCATTCTATGCGTATGATGATGGTGGTTATGCCCATAAAACTGTGGCTGTGGGGAGACAGGCAAGCCTGAGAGGGAAAAACAAAGTAAGATTTCCACTCTTTTCAGCATTGGGGGAAAAAAGTATAGTTAACAGAGTTAATAAACCCAAGTTGATCCAAATCAGCTATACCCCAGAAAATATTTGTCCTGGAGGATCTTTAATCATTAGTTCTTTCTGAAGCTGTTGTTTCAAAACAGGTAAAATAAAATTTAGCACTTTGTCATTCTGTAAATATTCATACAGAGAGGTAAACCAAGCTTTATTTGTAGCCCAGGCTGGCCTTGAACTCTTGGTGATCCTCCTGCCTCAGCCTCCCACACCACAGCTGGCTCATTTGTTTGTTTGTTTGGGGGGTTTTTTGGCTTGTTTGTTTTTGTTTTGTTTTTTGAGGCAAGGCAGGCTATGTAATCCAGGCTGGCCTCAAACTGAGATCCTCCTGCTTGAGCCCCCCAAAAGGAATGACATGCGTGCGCCACCCCACCCAGCCTCATTTGGGTTTTATAGGCTCAGACGCTAGCAATTTGGGCAGATGTTCGCAGAATTACGAATGCTGGTATGATTATCTTCAGCATTATCAATAATCTTAATATTGTTTTCCTTTGGTATTAGGGATCAAGCCCGAGGTCACCGTGTCACCAGGCTACGCCCCTAGCCCTTTTTATTTTGAAACAAGCCCATAAATTGCTCGGGCTGTTCTTGAATTTGTAATCCTTCCCCTGCCTCCTGAGCAGCTAACACTACAGATGTGCACCCCTACACCTGGCTCCAAATTTACTGATTGCAGTTCTGAGGATTGAACCCGGTGCCTTTACCATTGAACTTCATCCCAGCCCTTTTTTTAATTTTGTATTTTGAGATGCTGTCTTGCCAAGTCACCAAGTCAGCCAAGGTGGCATCGACTTGCAGCGATCCTCCTGCCTCAGCTTGTCTAGGGCGTCGACGGCGTGCAACACCACGGCCACTCACGCAGGGTGCATTCACACTGGGCTGTGTGCTAAGACCCGGGCAGGCCGAGAGGAGCCAGGAGGTTTGAGGCGGGCTGCGGGGGGCTCGAGACAGAGCCCGGGCGCCCCGCCGGGGAGAGGAGGGCGGCGCCAGCACTGCAGAGATGCGTCTGCCCGGCTCCGCCGCACGCGTGCGGCCTGCACCGTGACAGCCTGATGGACCGGCCTGGAGCCCCGAGCCCGCTGCGCTGTCTCCCGGGCGCCCTCCGCTCGCCCCGGGGAGCCCTGCGGCCCCGCTGCCCGCCGGCTCAGCCTGGTGCCCGCGCCCGCAGCGAGCGAGGGAGAAAGCGCGTGCGCGCCCCCGTGCGCGCTCACGCCGGCCCCGGCCGCTGCCCTACCCTGGCCTCGCCGGTGGGTCAGCTCGCGCCTGTGCGCGTGTCGTTAGCGCGCCCTTTGCACCTTCCTCTTCCGGAGACACATAGTGGCTCGTGTTCAAACCTAGAGAACTGCTTCCTCCTGCAAGGCGTGAGGACCCGAACGCCACCGGAAAGGTCTGGGAGCTGGAAAAATGATAGAGTTTAAAACTGTTTGTTTTGAAACAGGCTTTCGGTTCAAGCTGGCCTTGAATTTGCAAAGATCTTTCTGCCTCGGTCTCCCCGAATGCTGCGTTTATTGGCGTGTGCCATCACACCCAGAGAATTTTTAAAAATACCATGTTATGAAAAATATTTTTGCTGAGTGTGGTAGTGCACTCGTAAACTGAGGCAGGAGGATCACTGTGAGTGGGAGACCAGTACAGAGTACGTGGTGAGACCCTGTCTCAAAAAAAAGAAAATCAACAGGCTGGTACTACGGATAATGTGGGTCAAAATTATAATCAACCAATAGGATTGCAAATATAGTCGTTTAGGTAATATTCCTCCAATAGTAGCAAGGGCACATGGGACACATCATTAACCTTGGTGGATAATCTTTACTCTTAGTCTTGGTGGGTGGGAGAGCATGGCCATCCCTGATGAGATAATGTGAAATTTCAAAAGGGTGATACCAATAATCTCAAATCTGTTCATTCCTTGGGGAAGTATGCAAATCTGGCCTTTGTGACTTTAATCTTGGTCAGATGTGCCTCCAGCCACAGTCATCTCTCATCTCTTCACTGACTCCCTCCGGGGGGCCCAGCGGTGGGGACTGCCTACTCTTTGCTGTCTACAATGAGAGGATCTTTGTGACTTCCAGGCCGGAATGGGCTCCATAGAGAGTTCCAGGCCAGCCTGAACTACGTAGGGAGATCCTGTCACAAAAAAAAAAAAAAGAAATAAAGAAAAAAAAGAAAACCAACAACAGCACAAAGTCTTTAGATGACAGAGATGAATCCAATACTCTCCTTCCTTCTGAGGCGCACCTTTCAAATCCCCCTGTTGCTTTTGTAATCTCTAAAGTCCTTCTACCTACAATTCCAACTCCGGAGTTGTTTACTGAATATTTCCCCTGGCAGTTTTTCATTGCCCTACATACTTTTAAAATTCTTCAAAACTTTATTTTGACAAACATTCAAATTTGCAGAAGAATTGAAAGAATAATGCAAATCTCATTTACTCTTTACCCGCATTGCTCAAATGCCAGCACCTTATCACATTTGGCTTTATCTTTTTTTTTTTTTTTTTTGTCTCCTTTGTGTTTCCTGAGCCTTTGGAGCGTCCTTTACAGATACACTTCCCTTGACTGCAGTATGTTTCCCTGAGCATCCGCTAAGGAAGCACAGGGCAGGGATTAACATCAGGAAATTTACAGGGTTGCAGTGCTGTTATCTAACCAAGATGTTGTTCAGACAGCACCAGTTGTGCTGGGTACTGGTGGCACACACCTGCGATCACAGTACCCAGGCGGCTGAGGCAGGAGAATCCCTACAAACTCAAGGTCAACCTGGACTATGTAGTGAGTTCAAGGTGAGCCTGTACTACAGAGCAAGACCCTGTCTCAACTAAACAGAAAAAGACATCACCAGTTGTCTTTAGAATGTCTTCTGTGGCAGAAGAAAAATTCAGATTATTCACTTCCTCCAGGGGGGCATGCCTCTTACATCTCCTTTACTCCAGACTAGTTCCTCAATCTTTTTGTCTGATTTATTTTCTGTGTTTTGAGACAGAATGTCCTCTATGAAGCTCAGCCTGGCCTTGAATTTGCAGCAATCCCCCTGACTCATCCTCCCAAATGCTGGGATTATGGGTGTGCACCACCACAGTGTGGCTTTGTGCTTTACATTTTTGGGGTATGCATGTCAGTTTCTTGCAGACTATCAGTCAATTAAGTACTCCTTTGATCCAATCCCCCCCTGGTGTTCATTCTTCTGTGTCTTGGAGCTATGGTGGACATAAGTAATCCTCTCTTTTCATCTTTATCTCTCTCCAGATTCATCTTCCAGCACCACCTCTCAGGAGCTGCGATCAAGTTCTTCTTATCTAAAATTGGGACACGTAGCCCCACCTGCTCAGTAGTGGCAGGCAGAGGAGGAAAGAAGTGACAGATTGGAAAGAAATTCACCGGAAGCCTCACGAAGTCATTCACTTTTGCGTGCTTGGGCTTCTCGTGCTGTGGCACCGGGTCACCCTGGCATAAATATATTGTGCTTCACCCAGCTGTCTCTAAAGCAAGAATGGGGGTGCTTACAACTAGTCAGGTAATTGGCAGCTTCATCTGACTCCTTGCCCTTGAGCCTGCAGTCAGTTAAAATGTCTAACGCGTTTTTTCCACATGGCCTCCTCCTATTGTTATTACTATTGCCATCGTTGATATTACCGAGCCAGAGGATGTGAGGTCAGACCACCGGTGTGTGTCCGGCACAGCGTGGGGCGCTGCCCCGGGCCTTTTCTACCCTGTAGTTCTCCCGACTCTGTAAGGTCATTATTATCCTCAAGGACAGCCAAGACAAAGATGGACTCAGAGCAGTCAAGTCCAGGCCTTCTGAGACAGGAGAGCTGAAGTCTGATCACAAACTGATTTTCTGGAACATAAATCAAAATCCCTTTTTCTCTGTTAACTTCAAATTTCTGCTCAACATTCTAGCCTCATAGACCCTTAAGAATTCCTGATTTTTTTCTTTTTTCTTGTCTCCTGGATGATGGTATAATTTCTGATTTTTGCCATCCCAACTGTTAGGCACTTCTGCCCCCGAGATGTGAATCCTGTGTTCCTCCCATTTCTTCTAATTATTGACAAAAATATTAAGCAGGGCCTGTAATCCCAGCACACAGGAGGCTGAAACAGGAGAATTGCCTCAATAGGCCAGCCTCAGCTACTTAATGAGTTCAAGGCTAGCCTGGACTAAATAACAAGACCTTGTCACAATAAAATAAAATAAAATAAAATAAAATAAAATAAAATAAAATAAAATAAAATAAAATAAAATAAAATAAAATAAAATAAAATAGTGAGAACCCAGTGGGGAGCCCAGCAATGAAAGAGGAACATTTCCTTGGTTGGAATCACTGCACTGTTTTTCTAAACAGTATATTTACCGGTGGGCTGATTCACCTATCACCACCTTATCTGCAAGAATAACCAGAAGCAGTTTCTCTTCATGCCTCTAGCGTCCCCCCAGGCCAGCAATTCAACCTGACTTGCCTCTATTGAAATAATATTGGCCCCTATTGATTACTGCCTTTCGTCTTACAAATTAACTCTTTAACAGTCTATTCTAGAATCTTGATGGGTGTGGATTCCAAAATCCTAGTTCCTTTCTAACAAGTCACTGACTTGCCATGTGACCTAGAGAAGGTCACTTTTTTTTTTTTTTTTTTTAGGCAGTGTCTCAACTAGTGTAGCTCAGGCTGGCCTTGAATTCCTTATGCAGGCAGACCAGGCTGGCTTGGACTCTTGGGCCCTCTTGGCCCAGCCTCCCTAGTGCTAGGATTACATGTGTGCGTTATCACTCCTGGCTCTGGGCAGGTCACTCTTAACCTAGCTGTTTTCTTTTTTAAACAATGAGAAAATAAAAAATCTACCATTTATTAAGCTTGTAGTGCTTAATAATGTAACCACATTATTTGGTTTGGACCAGAATCCATACAGGAAATGTGCCTGTTTTACAGATGGGAACACTGAGCCCCAGAGAGATTTAAATCTTCACCAGACACCCTGGCTCTAAGTAATGGAGCTGCTAGATATATAGTCTCACAGTGGCAATTTTGTGCAAAGCACTTGTTATAATTTATTTTTATGACACCGTGTTCACTAATTTGTTCATTTGTGCCAAATGGTGTAGACTAAAAAATGTGTTTGCCCAGCTGGGTATGGTGGCCCGTGCCTGTAATCCCAGCACTCGGGAGGCTGAGGCAGAAGAATTGTTACAAGTTCAAGACCAGCCTAGGCTACAAAGGGAGCCCAAGGCTAGCATGAACTGCATAGGAGACCCTGTTTTCAAAAGCAAAAAAAAAAAAAAAAAAAGTGTTTGCCCCAGGATCACACAGCCCTCTACTCAACCGGAAGACAGCAATTCCCAAGGGCGTTTCAAGGGGACAAAGCAGCCTTGTCGGATGTTTGACACGCATCACGTGCTACCGCGATCTGGGATTCAAAGCCGTCGGCGTAGCCCTTTGCCGAAGGCACTTGTTTAAACTCTTGAGCCAGAGCTCGCTGCGTGGACACAGTCAGCAGAAGCTGGGAAAGAATTTTCTTTTCACTTTTTGGCACTTGAGATTGTTTATCAAGGGCCACAGTGACGTTTAGAAACCTGTATCATTTCGGCGTGTGCACCTCTAGTGGACAGGGGTGGCGGGGTGCCCCACGCTGCTTCGCAGCAAGGGGTCGAGGACAGTTAGGAGTGAGCCCGGATCGAGCCAGAGAAGCTCGCGCTGAAGCTCAGGGCAGGTTTTCTTAACCCAGGTCAGCATCTTCCACTTAACTAACGCCTTTGTTTTCCCGCCTTTGACAGGTTGTTGACAGTTTCAAATCAAGCAACCTGGAGAACAGACAAGGCTATATAAAACATGAAAGATGACCTTTTTGTTACAACTGTGTTGACACCAAATACCATGTTTGGGATTTGTCTCTCGTGAAGTTCTTCCTTAGCATCTGCCGGTTGCAGGGTTAGGAAAGGGAGGCGGGTGCAGACCCCACTGGGTCTGAGACTTCTGGGAAACTCATCAGGTTGTGGAAACACTAAAGTAGCCCACACCGTACCTTTTGTTGACACAATGGAAGGGTGTTTGTTCTGTTTGAAGACACTTCAGAAATAACAATTGTTAAAAGAGATTACGGCTTTGATTAGAAAATCTGAATCTCCTTTGTTTGACCATGAATAATTGGTCTTTGTAATGTTAATGCTTCCTTTAAGGAATATCAGATCTGTAAATGCACCTTAATTACAGGCAATCGGGTTTTGGAGAGAATTTGTGACTGCTATTTTATTGAAGGTCTTTTCTAATTCTCCTTTAAATCTAATTATAGTAGAAAGTTTATTTTAGGCCAAGCAGCAAAAGAGCTATAATTATTAGTGTTTTCAGTAATGTTCACATAGGTCAAAAAAATGTATCTGATTGAAGAATAGGATTTAAGTCAATGTTTTACTTTTCTTATAATGCATAGGAAAAAAGTAATTTTTAAAATTTAATTAAGATATACTTACTAATTATGCTGACCGATCAAAAGCCTGTTTTCCTCTGACTATATTTAGAAGCCCTACATGAAAACCCACTACATAAATAATCAAAAATGTTTTCTTCTTTCCAGTGCTGAGGTTTAAGCACAGGGTCTCTCATTATTAGGTAGCTACCACTGAGCTATGCCCAGTCCTCAGATCTTGTTTCTAGCAGTCCAGTACTGGGGATTGAACTCAGAGCCTTCCTACACACCTACTGGTTTATTTTTTTGTTTTGAGACAGAGTCCCTCTAAGTCACTAAATTGCCCAAGTGAGCCTGGGTTTATTTTATTTTTGTCTTTTTAAGACAGGGTCTCTCTATGCAGTTCAGGCTGGCCATGAGCTCACTTTGTAGCCCAGGTTGGTCTCAAATTTGCAAGGATCTTCCTGCCTCAGCCTCCGGAGTCCTGGGATTATAGGCATGTGCCACCATGGCAGGTTTCTGATCTTGTTTCTAAATTTTGAAAATCAACTAAATAATCCAGTCAGAATAGAGGAGCACAATATGGCAAAAGGAACTCTGTTTTACAAAAAGTCCCCCACTTTCAATTTCTTTGGCCTTGGCTGAGCTTGGTCGGTGCTTTGGAAGATGCATGTCAGTGTAGAGAAGGTTAGGTGTCACTGAAGATGGGAGGAAACTAGATTGCTAAACTGTAGATAGGGTGATTTACTTAGATAGGAGGAAGAGTTTCTCAACACCAGAGTGAAATCTCGTGTGGAGGTGCTTTGTTAGTTGCATATTTTATGAAACGGTATGTGGCAAAGCCTGCTGCAGAGGGGGCCCATCCCAAGGCTAAAGTTGCAACTGATTGACTCCACGGGACACTGCAAACTGCCCCCACGCAGCACCCCTCCCTGGCTCTGGTGCTGCCTTCTACAGCTAAGGGAATTTTTTCAAGACTGTTAACCTCCAAACTCATTGTCCCAAAACTCCGACTGACTATCTGAACGAGCTATCTCTGAGGTTCAAAGCATCCTGAGTTAGCACATTCAGAGTCATTCTGTGTGTTCTGTTTGTTTCCTAATCGCAGTAGCACGATTCCCTTTACAGCCTTGCCTCCCTTGCCTCCCTTGAGCGGCCTGGGGATGAAGAACAATGACCTGGTGTGCAGGCAGCAGGGAGAGGCCTGGTGTTGCTCCCCGGTGCCATCCCAGGCTCTGTGTCTCCCACACAATGGAGTGAGGGGCCCCGGAGGAGTTCACTGTCATCACAAGACAAAAACAAAATAACCTTGCAAGATCAGGGAAATGCAGGTAACAGGCCATCTGGAAATGGCACGTCTTACTTACATTTACTTCAAAAAATGTCACGCACAGCAGGGTGTGGCCATGCACACCTGTAATCCCAGTGCAGGGGAGGCTGAGGCATGAGGATTACCATGAATTCAAGGACAGCCTAGATTGCATAGTGAGTTCAAGGCCAGCCTGGACTACACAAGAAGATCCTGTCTGAATCCCTCCCTCAAAAATGATGGCGCACAATACGTATGAGTATTATTTATTTATTTATTTATTTTTGTCTTTTTTGAGACAAGGTCTCGCTATGCAGTTCAGGCTGGCCTTGGGCTCATTTTGTAGCCCAGACTGGGCTCAATTTTGCAACAATCCTGCCTCAGCCTCCCGAGTGCTGGGATTACAGGTGTACACCACCACCTCTGGCTCTACAAAGATTTCAAAAGTAACTAATCTGTTACAATTATCACAGGAAATAAACAGAACTCCTCTGGGCTGTTCTTGACAATTAATGGAACAGAAAGGTGGTTGCAGTAATGAGGAAAAGCAAATTATTAAAATGAACAAATTATTTACGTTTGAAAATAAACTGCATCTCACACTGGGAAATTAGGTCGCAGGCAATTCTGCATTACAACATGAACATGTCATTAGTTTTAATTTTCCACAACAAAGATTTTAGGATAATTTGCTTTCATTAGATTGAAAGCAATTCCTCTTCCAAAGCATTATCATTCAGCACCTCTCCTGTCACCACTAGAAACTGTTTTTTGGCTTCTCTTTTTCTTTAATTGTTAAGATGTGCAGCCTGGGTCTTTTTGCAAGGGTGTGAAAATGGCACAAGGCTGAGTGCAGCCAGCATGGACCGAGATGACCAGGGAGCCGCCCGCCGGCCAGTGCGTCCTGACGGAGCACAGCTGCACGCACTGTGATCCCGGACAGACTGAGGCGCCAGGCCTCATGGCCGCCCTGCCTTAGTGTTTTAGGGGCTGAGTGGACATAGTGTTATTTGTCTACTGTAAAATTCGGTTACTATAGAGGAAGAACAATAGCCAGTTACACATTAACCATAACAGGTCATTTCTCGTAGCAGATGCAAGGCCTACAGATCAAGCACCAAGGGTCCCTTGGAAGAGCAGCACTTGGAGGCCGCCTCTCTCCAGCAGGGCTCAGGAGAGGCCCCTGGGAGGCTGCAGCCGGCAGCCCGCAGCTGTCAATGCCTGGGGCTGCGTTCCTTCAAACACTGATCAATCGATCAGCTAATGTTAATGGTGAGATGAGAGAATATTTTTAAAGAAATGAATGACACAGTCACTGGGGTTTCAAAACTTTCTATGAGCTTGTTTCCCAGCATGAGCTGTGGTTTATTTTCAAACTTAAATAACTTTTCTATGTAACCTTATCTTCCTGGTACTTCCTGCAAACTTCATAGATTATGCAATCGAGCTCATAAATATAGGTAGAAGTTAACTTAAATGGCTCGAACAGAGTTAACCACACACATGTAGTTAAAACTTTATCACTTTCTGTCATAAACCTCTCCCTTGCTTTAAGAGATTGACCACGTTATCATAAAAATGTGTTATTGCCCGTATCTTTGCGAAACACGAGTTCCTCAGGAGTGACTTGCCTGCCTGCACATAGGGGCCTTCAGCTAGCGTTCCATAACTGTGTGACCTACATGCTAAGGCTCGTCAGGCTGGCCAGCTGTGTGTACAGGGTTGAGTGGACACTGATATTGGTTAATCCCTCCTTCTTATAACTTTTTTGGAGACAGATCTCTATGTACTTCAGGCTGGCTTCCAGTTCACTACGCAGCCCAAACTGGCCTTGAGCTCAGGGTGATCCTCCTGCCTCAGCCTTCCAAATACTGGGATTATAGGCATGTGCTACACCTGGCGCATTTTTTTAATAGTTTTCGAAGGTTAGCGCAGTATAACCTTATGATGATATGATATTAGAGGCACACATTTTAATACATGTACTCACTACAAACAAACAAGGAAAAGTGGGAAAATACTATGCTTTTCTCTCTCTCTTTTTTTTTTTTTGAGACTCACTATGTACCCTCGGGTGGGCTCAAACTCACCATCGCCCTCCTGTCTCAGCCTCCTGAGTGCTGGGATCATAGGTGTGTACCACCACGCCCATCTGAAAATAATTATTCTTAACTAAATATTTGTAATTTTCTAGAGAGATAACAACCCAAAGTAATTAGACAGGAAAATTGAAAGAATCAAAAGAATCAGACTACAGAGCTGACTTTGTGAAATGCTGTACCACAAGCATCTGACTGACAATTCTGCACTGCTGACTGCAGAACCTACAGTGTGTGTATAGGGCATTAAGAAATTAAACCCCATCATTGTGAGTTTCTCACTTTTTTAATTGGTGGCAGGCATAGTGGTGCATGCCTGTAACCCCAGTACTCAGGAAGCTGAGGCAGGAGGAATGCTGAGTTCAAGGCCAGCCTGTCTCAAAAAAATTGGTGCGTATTAGTTATAAAGAATAATGAGGCTTGCCATGGGATTTTCACACACACTTAGAACAGTCTGATAACCCTAAAGCCCGCCCTCCCTCCTCCCCCAGGTCCCACTCTCTTGTGGAATCATCTGTCTTCCACTTTATTTTTAAGAGTAGGAAACTTTATTAAGGAAGAGACAACTGAAAGACAAAAGGGAACCTGAAAAGCAGGTTGCTGTGGACTCCACTTTTTTTTTTTTGGTAGGTACTGGGGTTCAAACTCATTACCTTGTACTTGCCAGGCAGGTATTTATGCTGCTGAGCTAAATCGCCAGTCCTTGCTGTGGACTCCACTTTACAGAAGTGGTTTTATACAGACAAAATCAAGGGGTGGGTACAAAATTATTATCAACCAGTAAGATTACAAGTATAGTTGCTTAGGTAACATTGATCCAATGAGGAAGCAGGTCACGTAGCAAACATACAGGGATGACCTTGTTAACCTTGCTCAATAATACAGTCTTGTCTTCAGTCTTTTTTTTTTTCTGAGAGATGTCTTCAGTGTTTTTTTTTTGTTTTTTTTTTTGAGAGATATCTCACTGCGATCTTCCTGCCTCAGCCTCCTAAGTCCTGGGATCACAGGAGTGCCTCACCATGCCTACTTTCTGTTTTCAGTCCTAGTCGGTTTAGTTTTAGCCTTAGCCTTAACCTTAGTCTTATCGAGCAGCAGATGGCCCACCCCTAGTGAGATAATGATTTGTTCTAAGGGAAATCTCAACAGAGTGGTGTCAATAATCTGAAACTTCATTTATCCCTTAGGGAAATATTCGAATCTTGCCATCATGATTTTAATCTTGGTCAGCTGTGCCTCCAGTCACAATTTTGATGCCTTCTCATTTTCTGCACTGACTCCCTCCAGGGCCCGGCCCTGCCAGCTACCTACAATATTTTTACCTAACTCAGATGCCTATAATATCCGACCCCCACTGCGAAGATGTAACCCTAACTGCCTTGCGGGAGTAAGGGGCAAAGACTGTTTTGGCTACTTCCGGCCGAAGGGAGTGGTAGCTGTAGGCCTCAGGGACAGTCCCCAGAGACCTACTTAAATAAAAGGCCCTGGGTAGGCGCCAGGCCTTCTCATTTGGACAGGTGGACGGTTTTGAATCTCCTTCCAGTTAGCTCCCTGGGCCTCCAAGATGACACAGGACCTCCAAATGATACCGGGGGAATCAGTGTAACCCCTAACCTGCCAGATGCCTGATACACCACACTCCTCCTCCCCAAAATCAAAGAATGAATTCTGAGGAACAACAGAGGTTAAGAGTAGGGAATTTTATTGAGGGAGAGACAGCTCCTGAGAGACAGGAGGGGACACAGAAAGCAGTTGCCTTCTCTTCTATTTTTTTTTTGTTGTTGTTGTTGTTGTTGTTTTCTTTTTTGGTTTTCTGAGACAGGGTCTCACTATGCAATTCAGATTGGCCTTGAACTCACTTTGTAGCCCAGGCAGGCCTCAAACTCACAGCAATCCTCCTGCCTCAGCCTCCCGAGTGCTGGGACTACAGGTGTGTACCACTGCACCTGGCTGCTTTCATTTCTTTTCTTTTTTGTGTGTAGGTTTTTTGTTTTATTTTTGCTTTTGGTTTGGGGGGACAGGGTCTAACTATGTAGTTCAGCCTGGCTTTGAACCCCCTACAGGGCCTAGACTGGTTTTAAATTCATGGCAATCCTCTAGCCTCAGCCTCCCAAGTGCTGGGATTATAGGTGTGCACCACTATGCCCAAATTCTTTTTTTTTCTTCTTTCTTTCTTTCTTTCTTTCTTTCTTTCTTTCTTTCTTTCTTTCTCTCTCTCTCTCTCTCTCTCTCTCTCTCTCTCTCTCTCTCTCTCTCCCTCCCTTCCTTCCTTCCTTCCTTCCTTCCTTCCTTCCTTTCTTCTCTTGAGACAGAATCATAGGTCAGGCTGGCCTTGAACCCACTATGAGATCCGGGTTGGCTGCTATGTAGTCACTGACAGTGATCCTCCTGCATCTTCCTCTTGAGTGCTGGGATTATAAGGTATAGGCCACCATGCCCAGCTTTTATAAGGAGTGAATTCTAAAGTCAAAATTTCACAGTTTATGAAAATTATATATATTATTGATTTTTTTCTTTTATCTTTTTGAGACAGTTTCACTATGTGATTCAGGCTGGCCTTAAACTCATAATAATTCTCCTGCCTCAGCCTCCTAAATGCTGGGATTTCATATTATATATATATATATATATATATATATATATATATATTTCATATATATATATATATGACGTAGATACATATATTTAAAGACAGACTGTCACTATATAGCCCAGGTTGGCCTCAAACTCAAGGCAATCTTCCTGCTTCAGCCTCCCAAATGCTAGGATTACACTCACCCATCACTACACCTGGCTTGTGAATTTTATTTTACCAGCATTATGAAACTTCCAGTTTTCCTACAACTTCAGTGACTTATCATTTTTGTGCAGCAGTCCAACATAAATGCTATTCCATAGCTGTTTTAATTTGCATGTTCCTGATTCTAGGGCGCTGGGAAAAGTTTTTATGTTTCTTGGTCTTCTTCACTATTTTTTAGTGAATTAAGCTCTGTGCTGGCATTCCTCAATATTTTTGGCTGCAATCTCTTTTAATAATTTATTTCTTATTAATGATTTGTTTGTTTGTTTGTTTGTTTGTTTGTTTGTTTGTTGAGGCAGGGTCTCGAGATGCAGTTCAGGCTGGGCTTGAGCTCACTTTGTAGCCCAGGCTGGTCTTGAATTTGCAATGATTCTTCTGCCTCAACCTCCTGAGTAGTGGGGTTACAGGCTTGGGACATCATACCCAGTTTGTAAATTTCTTTCTAGAGTATAGAATTGGATCTGATCAATGAACGGGTGGGCAACCCGCACCAACTGGTCGAGTTCGTGTCACCCTCAACCCTGAAGTTACTCCCCGGTCTCCTGCTTTGCACTGTGCAGAGCCTCCTATTTCTCCAGGAGTCGACGTCTGTCCCAGAGCCCATGGTGGCCTCTCTCCCTTGTTACTGTCCCTTTGCCATGACAGGCACTGTGCATTTCCACAGAATCTGTGTGAACATTCTGACTCCAAGCAGACGGCACCACTCACCAAGGAGTTTTGCACTTGCTGCCCTCCCAGCAGTGCTGGTATTCAACCTAGTACCTACTTGCTTTCTTTTTTCCCATTCCACTACAGATTTTTTCCTTTAATCCAAAAAATAAAAGTGGTACTGGTACTAAGCCTAGGGCCTTTGCACTGAATTCCATCTGAAGCCCCTTTTGGTCCAGGGTTTGCCCCATTTGGGGTGGGGCTTGCAGGCCTCCTCCTTCAGCCTCCCGGGGTGCTGGGATGACAAGTGTACACTACTCCCTATGCCCAGCAAAATTCTGATGCCATTTTGGCTGCTGTGTTAAGAAGAGCTTTCCAGGGCTGGGGATTTAGCTTGGCGGTACAAGCGCCTGCCTAGCAGGTATGAGGTCATGAGTTTGACCAGGAAAAAAAAGGCTTTTATCCAGGAAAAACTTTAGTGTAACCCTTCCCTCCACTCATATATGCCGTGAGAAATTCACATACGGGTTTCTAAATTTGTCTCGTTTTGTTTTGATGTGTGTAGAACCTGTCTTTTGTTGCTGCTTGTCATCAGGCCACTCAGCTAATTGTTCTAAACTTCAACAATAAAGTTGTGACTCGTAACAAACTGGTTTTCTCAAAATTCTCTGATGGCTCGAGCTGCACAGCGAGTTCAAAGCCAGTGAGGACTATGCAGTGAGACCCTGTCTTAAAACACCAAAAAATCAGAAGCAAAACCAGCTTTTCTTGAGGCGTGAAGGAGGAGCCAGTATTTTTCTAGCTCAGATGACAGAACACTAAAGCTCAGCCTGGGCTTGGGTGCAAGTGTTGATGTCCCACTACCTCCGGCTGCCTTCTCAGAGGTGTTACGGGCCTCGGTGCTGGTGTTGCAGAGGGACCTTAGCATGGCAGTGTCTTGGCTTGTTTTTATTTTTTGGATAAAACGAAAAAATCTGTAGGGGAATGGGAATAAAGAAAGCAAGTTATACTGTGTACAGATATGGATTCCCTATGATGAATGTGATCATTATTCATATCTAAAATGTACTCATAAAATCTGATTAAAAATAAAAGGAAAAATCTAAAAGTAAAAATCTAGTCAAATTAAAATGAAATTTCATGCATCAGCTTGGTCTTATTAGTACAACCACTTAAACTGTGCTTGCCTTTATCCTTATATTTATTTGTTTATTTATTGAAACAAAGTCTCACTGTAAACCGGGCGTGGTGGCACACTCCTGTAATCCCAGCACTCGGGAGGCTACTAAGGTAGGAGGATCGTTGTGAGTTCGAGACCAGCCTGGGCTACAAAGTGAGCCTAAGGCCAGCCTGAACCACATAGTGAGACCCTGTCTCAAAAAGGCAAAAAAAAAAAAAAAAGTTTCACTGTATAGTTCAGGCTAATCTTGAACTCACTCTGTAGCCTGGGCTTGGCCTTGAATTTGCAGAGATCCTTCTGCCTCAGCCTCCTGGGCACTGGGATTAGAGGCGTGGCCTTTTCTTTTTTTGAGCCAGGAGCTCACTATGTAGCTGCTTGAAAGTTACTAGTAGCCATCATAACCTTTTATCTGAAAATATCCAGGGTGTATAGCCTAAAAAGACAGGACATGCTCCTGCAGAGCCAGTTATATTTCCAATTTGAAATATGCATGCTGTGTTCTGATACAAGCTTCACACTCAACTTCCGCTTAGACCCTGGGCATGTCCCATGGGCTGGAGCCCGTGGATACCCAACTCAGGCGGCTGCTGCAATGAGGGCCTTGGTGGCCACGCACTGGATGGCAGTTCTCCCTCCAGCCAGGCTGTGGTTCGGGGCGAGGCTTGTGTCACCATCCCTCGGGTCACCCCCGGCTCCATCACCTAAACAGCCTGGCTTCTGTCAGGTTCCCATTGTTACATCTAACCAGCTTTCCTCTGAGGAATGCGCGATCCGTAGGAAATACCTGGAGGCTACAACTGGCCTATTCGCCTGCAGTATGTCATTCAGCACTTGAGCGTCCATGGATTCTGGCTGAAATCTACCACTGTTCTTGCAAATGGTGATTTTTCTTATTCTTTTTCCTCTTGTATAGAGTATTAGTCTATACTCTATACTCTTGTATAGAGTATTAGTCTACTTTCTGTTGCTATAACAAAACACCTGAAGTAGGTACTTTTATGAAGAAAGGGAAGGGTAGCTTTATAGCTCAATGACAGAGCATGTGCTTAGTATACACGAGGTCCTGGGTTCAATCCTCAGTCTCGAATCAATCAATAAAAATTGAAAGTGGTTTGTTTATTGGTTGGTTTGTTCTTTGAGACAGAATCTTACTAGGTGGTTGAGTCTGGCCTTGAAGCCTCTGTGGAGCCCTGCTGGCTGGGTGCTCACAAGGTCCTTCCAGGGTCAGGCCACGCTTTCCGCTCACTTCCTGCAGGCCAGGGAAAGCGGGGGTCACTGCGGGACACTGGGAGGAGCTGGTGGCTGTATGGCAGATGGTGTCCAAAAAGAACAAGGGTGAGAGATAACATGGAGAAACAGGAAGCAAGACAAATCCTAGCCTGCCTTGCTCCCTGTGTAACCAATGCGGTGCTCTTGAGAAGCGAGTGACCCATGAACTAGCCCTTCCCACGGGCACAGCCACACTAGGCACCACTGCCCTTGGACAGATGTCCTTGAGGGCCAAACCACAGCAGGTGGCATTCTAGCAAATCTCTGTTCTCTTATTTTACCAAGCATGGTGGAGCACACCTACAATACCAGAGCTCTAGGAGGCTGAGGTAGGAGGATGGAGCATCCAAACGTGACCTAGGCTGCTTAGTGACTTAGTGCGACTCTGCCTAAAAATTTAAAAATTCAAAGAGAGGGAAAGCAGCTAGGGAGATAACATAAGGAAAAGGCCCTGAGTTCAATCCCCAGTACCACAAAACAAACAAAGTCCAACAAACAAACAAAAATCTTTTTTATACATGTGGTTCTGTGAATCAAATTCAGGGCCCTTATCCAAGCTAAGCAAATTCTCTGCCACTGAGGTAGATGCCCTGCCCAGACATTCATTTACTGATTGATGGATTGATTTTTTTTTAATTTTAAATTGTGATTTATTTAAAGAGAAAAAAGCAAAACAGAAAAAGGGATAGAAACAAAACAGAATTTCAGAAAAAAAATTAACAGTAAGAAATCACTAGTTGATAAGTTACATATTGTCTTCTTAGACATAGTTGTTCAAGTGATTGATTGGTTTTTTGAGACCCTGTCTTGGTGTGTAATCTAGACTGGTTTTGGATTCACTGTGCAGCCCACACTGATCTTGAATTTGCTGTAATTCTCCTGCATCAGCTTCCTGAGTTCTGGGATTACAGGTGTGTGCCACCATGCTTGACTCATAAATTTTTATTTCTAATCTTATGTCTAGTAAGGCTAACATCAGGCTGGGTGTGGAGGCTCACGCCTATAATCTCAGCACTCTGGAGGCTGAGGCAGGAGGATTATTGTGAGCTCGAGACCAGCCTGAGCTACAAAGTGAGCTCAAGGCCAGCCTGCACTGGACAGAGAGACACTGACTCAAAAAGACAAAAAGATTAAAAAAAAAAAAGGAAGAAAAATTCTTTCATGTGTTCTTCACTATTTATTTTAGAATTTAATGCTGAATATTTTAGAATTTAACACTGCACCTCTTTAAAGATGCATGTAAATTTGGTATATCTTTAAGTGTCTATGCATTTTATCAAAACACTGTGTTTAACATAAGAAAGCAGAAATCTGCTATGTTTTTGTTGTGGTCATTTTGCTTTTGTTATTTTTTGTTTGTTTGCTTCTTGACTCTTGTTTTTTCTCTGTAAATAAGAAAGTAAAGCAACAAAATAAAATGAGAAACCCAAAGTAACTGCATGAAAAAAAATCTGTCACACATGAATTTTTGCTGATCACTTACAAAATGAATTAAAGCTTTTTTATATTTCAAAACATTCCACAGGTTATCTCTTTCTAATTGCAAATTCCCCTTTGTGATCTCTCTTCAGCTTCTTTATTCTGCAGTGGATCATGAAAATTTAGTTGTTTTGGTTAAATTTATATAGTTTCCTAGCACAAGGTGTTGGAGAGTTGTAGCTACTCTTGGTGGTTCTGATTGGGAAATCAATTTTATCATCACTGACAGTTCCAATTAATCCTCATTGGTAAAAAGGTAATATTTATATTTTTATTCAAAATATTTCTTCTGGCACTGGATATGGTGGCATAGCCCTGTAATCTCAGAACTCTAGCATCTGAGACAGAAAGATCACAAGTTCTAGTCAATTTATCAAGACATTATCTCCAAATTAAAAAGCAAAAAGGGGAAGAGAATGTAGCTCAATAAGATGGTCTTGGGGTCAGTACACAGTAGTGCCAGCTGTATAGAATTCAGATATAATTAAAATTGCATAGCAATTTTATTTTATTTTATTTTATTTATTGGGGGGGGTACCAGGGATTGAACTCATGACTATGCACTTGCCAGGCAGGCACTTTAGCTGAGCTAAACCCCCCAGCCCTGCATAGCAATTTTAGAAAATTTAAAAATACTGAAAAGTATAAAGAAATGAAAAACTACTCCTGATTTGGGCATTCAGTGATAGCCACCCAAACATATTCTTGTTTTGAATTTTCTCCTTGTATTGTAGATTCATGTGTGTGAACCCCCTGTCTTTTGCTTTGTACATCACAAGTGTTTTTCGTATGTTGCTAAATATTTTTTTAACAATATGATTGTTGGCAGTACCGTAGTCATTACTCTGCTAGTGTTGGGCACCTAGGTTATTTTTGATTTATAGATAAACATATTTTTCTATGTTTCCTAGAAGGAGAATCATTTTTTTTTCTATTTATTTTTGTTTTGATGTTTGAGACAGGGCCTAGCTAGCTATGTAGTTCAGGTTGGCCTTGTACTCACTGCAATCCCCCTGCCTCAGCATCCCTCGCTCAGGCAGTCCATGTTGTATATATTTTTAGCTTTCTCCACACGCATGGTGAAGTTGTCTTCTCTAAAAGTTGTGTCAGTAACCAAACAACAACTGGGTATCGAGTTAAGGCATGAAGAGCTGGGGTCGGCAGTAGCGCTATTCTTACACATTTCTCTTGTGAATCAGTGCCTGAAAGGGTGTTTCCTGGGTTCTGCTCGCACCCCAAAGCCAGCCTGGAGTCCGTCCAGCTTCTGGCAGGAGGCAGACAGTGATTGGCTCCCGTGCTGCCCATTGTGACTGCAGGTGAGACCTTCCCAGGGTTCTAAGAGCAGTGGAGTTACTGCTTCAGTCCAGGGTTTTTCACTTAGCTTCGCTGTCTTGTTTAGAGCCAGAATTCAAATACTATTCAGTTTAAACTCCCAGACGCTGGCCTCTAACTCAGTTCAAGGCATTTATATTTAGGCCATTTTTGTTTGCCTTTTTTATTAACAAAGTGAAAAAAGCAGTCTCCATCTCCAAAAAAGGTAAAACTCCACTTTGTTTTTTGCTATATTATAGTTCTAAGATTAGACTAGATAAATTACATTTAGGAATAAGTGCACAAGGGGAGCTTTATGAAGTAGTCCATGAAGGACACATTTAAATCCAAAACTATATATAAAATTTATTTGTTAAAAACTAGAGGTACAAACAATGCAAAAGTAGAAGACTGAGCTGTTTTCTTTCTTTTTTTCTTTTGGTAATGGGAGTTGAACTCAGGACCTCATGGTGCCAGGCAGGCTGCTGAGCTACCTCCCTGGCCTAAGCAGTCCCCTACCCACATCCACTCAGTTGTGACCTGAGCTGTTTTCTTATTAAGACATCTTTTCAGTTTATTCAAAAAATGAAATATTGTAAAGTTAAATATTTTAACTACATATTTAAATTGCATGTTCTTCATCACAAGGCAATGAACAGAGTATATTTTCCTCCAATCTCTTAATCTTTTGAATCAAAATGCTTCTAATTCTGGCTAATCTCAAATAGAAGCTTCTATTTACTTTATTTATTTTTATTTTGTCAATGACTTTTTTCATATATGCCTTCAAGTAGTTTGTTATTAATCAAAAAATAAAAAGATTAAAGATATGAAATACTATTATTATTATTTGTCTTTTTGAGACAAGGTTTCACTATGCAGTTAGGCTGGCATTGAACTCGCTTTGTAAACCAAGCTGGCCTTGAACTCTGCAGCAATTCTCCTGCCTCAGCCTCCCAAAGTGCTGGCATTACTGGGGTGCACCACCACGCTCAACTGTGAACATTTTTTTTTTTTTGGTCTTTTTTTAGGCAGGATCTCACTGTGCAGTCCAGGCTGGCCTTGAGCTCACTTTGTAGCCTAGGCTGGTCTCAAACTTGCAACGATCCTCCTGCCTCAGCCTCTGGAGTGCTGGGATTACAGGCGTGAGCCACCACACCCAGCTAGCTGTGAAACATTTTAGAGGACAATAATTATCTCGCTCCCAGGATGGACACTATATGGATATAAAAATTACTTTTAATTAAATCATCTTACCCCAGAGAAGAGTACACTCCCTTATCAAAAATTATTTCTCTTTAATCTCGGGTTCTTTTGTGGCCCAGTGTCACCTGGTAATCTGATTCTAATGTCCGGGAGTGGAACATGGTGTGGCTAGCCTCCCAGTCAAGGCGAATGAGAGTTAGGGGACCGCTCCTCCCGATCTCCCATTCTCTAACTCTTGCTGAGGTTTTCCACAACTGTCTGCGTTGCTTTCGCCGAGCTTGCGTGAACATTGCCCCCGTGATTGCTTCATACTTGCTGCATCTCATCATTCAGAAGCTATTTATCTATTTTTTCCATGGCCTCCTTCAACCCCCACCCCAGGGCTGGACGCCTGCTCAGCCCCCACACATTCAGGCGTATTTATTCCCGTAAAGATAGTGACACTTAGGGTTTATTCTAAGACTAAATCTGTGTTGCCAGTGACTAAGGGCTTAAGCATGCACGCTGCTTCTACGCTTGCTTACCCTCCTACCTAACTGGACTGCTCCACATTTTTCTTTCTTTCCTCGCAGAATCTCCTGTTTTGGCACAGCTCAGTTAACACACCACTGCCAGGCCGCTAATTGATTTCTGAAACCTGACATTTGTTTTTTGTTTTCTCCCATCTTCCCCTAATGGTACAGCACTACTAAGCAGGAAGGAATGCAAAGAACTAGAAAGTTCAAAGTAATTGAGGATCTGTCCATTCACACTGTCTGGCTCCATGCCAGCACAGAACCTGGAACATTTGAAAAATAGTTATCAAGTTTTAACCCTTTTACTAAGTCAAAGAAGGAGGTTTGTGGCTGTAGCATTTGTGTGAAGAGCAACCGTGAGGAAGCTTGGTTGGGCATGTTCTTTATATGTTCAGAGCTGCATGGCGAACACCTCAGAAGAGGATTATGTTCCGATTTCCATGCAATTGTGCAGGGCTAAACTGGTTATTTTCTGTGAGACTGCAGAGTTGGGTATTTCAAACAAACCACTGCTTAATAATGACAGCCTAATTTCATGAGTCTTTGTGTCAAATGGAATTTAAATAAAAGAGAAGAAAAAGAGAATAAATTTAGATTTTTTAAAAATTGTAAATGCATTAGCTATGTGGCCAAAGGCAGGTTCATATTGATATTCATTTAAGAAAAAATAGAAATGAAAAAGAAATTAACAAGGTTATAAAAATATGTCATCAAAAGCTTATCAAATAATTGTGTGAGGTTTTTTTTTTTACTTTGTTGTGCTTCTAGAAATGCACAATTTTTGTAAATGAAAGCATGTTAACAATTGGTGTGAAATTTAGAAGCATTTCCAGGGAAAGAAATGGAAATCATCGCAGTAAAAATTTGGGTGGAAATACAGGCCACTGAAACTGAGGTACAAATAGTGAACTATTTAAAAGCAAACTAACTTAAAAGCAAATTAAAATACAGACAGGTACCAAGTTGTGCCACCTCTGAGGTTTAGATTAAAGTCAAAACCGCACAAAAATTCTGTTAAGAATCTCTGTATTACATGATCAAGCGATCTTGTTATCAATGTTAAAAAAGTCTTCAAAAGATCAATGTTTTAAAAAATTACATTAAATCTCATACCAATTTCTAGAACCTGTTTTTTTAAAAGCTGTTTAATTACACGGTTGGATTTAATATTAGAGAAAATTGAGCTAGCTTTTTAAAGATGAAAACGGGCAGCATGAGAGTGTTTACTTAGAAAAAATTTGTAAAAATACTTTTGAAATAAATAGCACTTTGGTAGCATGAAAGTAGTCATCAACCGTTCTCTGAAAGCAGCGATCACAGCTATAAAAATGAATCATGTAGTAACAGGCAAGGAAGGAAAAGGAAGAAAAAAGTCTGTTTTATGACATAATTTTACCTTTTCTAAAATAAATACATCTAACATTTTACGTGCATATTAACTCTTCCACACGTGGAAAAAGAGACCCATAACGTTGACAGACCTACTCGCTGAAGAGAACTCTTTGCTAAGAACTTTTAAAAAGCTGCTTCACCGTGAGGTGGTGAGAAAGCTGCTGTCCATGTATAATGTCTAATGGTGTAGTGTGCTGTCAACATATGTACGTACGGAGTAATATTCCAGGCATTTTTATTACGGTTTATTGTTCCGGCTTCCCAATAAGCCAGATAAAATCATGTACAAGAACATTAAGGATTAAGAAAAGTGGTTTCCTTTGGTGAGTACTGGTAAAAACTCACTCTCCCATTATAACAACATAGTAAATGGACGGTGATATATTTGCCTATTGCTTTTCTACAAATTTGGATTCCTACTTTCCAAAGGTGCTGGGTATCTACGGTTTGCTGGCTTCCTTGGTTGTCTTTTCGTAGGAAAAGGTGTCACGGTCCTAGGTAAATGTGCTGTTTCTCTTCTGTAAATAGTATTAAACTCCATTTTCCCGAACATACAGTGCTAGCAAAAAATAAGTCAAAGATGTAATGTCTATTTAAACACACATTAGGGCTAGTAGTGAGTGCTTAAATTAGATTCCACACTTTGGCTAGAATCGACATGGTTTAAATATTAAAAATTTCAAGATTCCCCCCCCCATGAGAAGCGGGCCGAGTGTGGAAACTTCTAGTTGTTAAATACTGAAGGGGTGGGGTGGGGGCCAGCTTTGCTTGCAAGGACTTAGAAAAATGCTTGCCAGTGAACCTTTATCAGGGCTCACCGAACTTGCTTTGCTACGTGGGTACATTCACTCTTAAGATAAATAAGAGATAAGAGCTGTTTTAAACTTGTTTATCATACCACCCCTAGTTTTCGGCTAGAGACAAGTACATTTTGTATATTTAAAAATACACGTTCATTAAACCAGCCGCTGAAAGCCTCAGCGCCCCCACCTAGCCAGCCGCCTTCTGGGTTTCAGCTTCTGAGTTTCAGGTCCTTGCACAACACCTACGACGTGCAATACTCTTTTTCGCCCTAATCCTGGCCGGGAACAGTCCGAAGCGATCTCCCTCCGCGTCTCCACCCTCATTCCCCCTCTTCCTAGATTCCATCCGCTGCTCTCCTTTCCCTCCTCCCCCGGCTCCGCCAGCCAGATCTGTCAGAGAACTTGTGTATAAACTGCTCGGCCGCCCTGCGCGCGAAGCTCGTGGTCTGAGGGGTGCGGTCGGCCCGGCAGGGGCGGAGCCCGGGGGAGCTTCTCTCTTCTCATAGGCTGGCCGTTTCGGGCTTGCGGTCCTCGGGGCCTCCGGATTGGTGGCGGCGCCGTCACTCAGCCTGGCGGGGCCCGCCCCCCCGGAGTTGGGTGAAATAGAGGCGGGCGTCAAGTGTCAGTAGTCGCGGGGCAGGTACGCGCGCTCGTAGCTCGCTCGTGGAGGTCTGCGCCGGCGAGAGCGGGCTCCGGCGAGGAGAGAGCGCGCTGGGGCGGGGCGGGAGAAAGTGGCCGCCGAAGGACACTGGCGTTGACGCGTGGCGGAGCGGAAGAGTTTTGCTTTTGGTCCGCGCCTTCCAAGACTGACTGCTGCTGGTCGAGGGGTCTTCCCGGACCCTCCCCGCCTCCGCCCGCGGCCCCACGCCGAGCTCGCCGGCCCCAGCCAGGTGGGCCAGGTGGAGAGCGCCCCGCGCCCGGAGCCGCGCCCCCGAGGGTCCCCATGGCCACGCGGGTGCTGACCATGAGCGCCCGCCTGGGCCCCGCGCCCCAGCCGCCGACCGCGCAGGACGAGCCGGTGTTCGCGCAGCTCAAGCCCGTGCTGGGCGCCGCGAACCCGGCCCGCGACGCGGCGCTCTTCCCCGGCGAGGAGCTGAAGCACCCGCACCACCACGCGCCGGCGCCGCCGCCGCCCGCCTCTGGCCCGCGGCTGCCCCAGGAGGAGCTGGTCCAGGTAGGGAGCCGCCACCGCCTCCCGGGCGTGTCCCGCCGCTGCGACGCGCGGGCGACAGGGGCCGCTCCAGGCCGGGCGCGTCGGGGAGCGCGGGGACCGCGCTCGGCGGAGAGCAGACTGGGGGCCGGGCGGGGGAGCCGGGACGGTTCTGGGGAGCTGCGCGCTCCGCACGGGGGCGGCTCCTGCGTGGGAGCGGTGGGACCGGAGCGTGCAGCTCCGCGGAAATCCTCCCGCGTCTCCAGCGCCCCTTCTCTCCCTCCAGGGCCGGGCTCCCTGCTCTCCCCTCCCCTTGGCGTCTCGGGTTCGGGTGCCGCGCGGGTTAGGGTGCTGGGGAGAGAGTGCATACTCCGGGGTCCTCTTGCCCTAGAAGCGATTGCGAATCCGCGTTTGGGAGACGAGTGGATTAGGAGTACTCGGTTGTATTGGGGGCGCTTGTTTTTCCCTTAAAAAGAAAGGCGAAGAGAAGCCAAGGTGTTGTTTTCTCTGTGCGCGTAAATGTCCTCCCGAGCCGCGCCGAGAGCTGGCAGTTGGCTTCCACACTTGCCCGGCAGCCGAATTAGAGCAACCGCCCACGCACGGAGTCATATAGCCCAGAAAAAACTTCCCGGGACTTTTAGCTTGTCCCAAGGAAAGAAAAAAAAAAATTGGAAACATACCCACATGCAAACAGCTGGAAGAGCTAAAATCAGAAACTACTAACCGCCGCGGGAGCGCTGTGCGCGAAAGGCGTTAGTTGGGTTTATTTCAAGACCCAGTTTCACCGCCCCTCGGTCGCCTTGGTGTATTGTGTATTTGCTGCCCATCACCTACTCCGGGAGGTCTGCTAGTGCCTACCGGGCCTTGAGTGGACAGTGGCGTTTGTCAGGGCTGTGACTCACAGGACTATAGCGTTTATTTGTATTTTTAAATCGTGTTTATCCGGGAAATCCCGTCCCCATCCACACCGTACAATCTGAATGGTTTGAAGTCCCAGTTGAATCGCTTGGGGAGTATTCACCGATGAGAGTGCCAGGTTAATAGTGCCAGGTTAATAGTTACGTGAGCCATTCCATCGAATGGGGTTTTGTTTTTCTTTCTGAAATTACCCTTTCCATGTTAAGAAATAGGAGAAAAATTCAGCCTAGGAGAAAAGATAACTGAAAAGATTGAGGCAGCTTGTTGCAAGCCGTTCTAGGTCCTCAAACGGAAAAATCACAGTTTGAGAACTGTTTGGTTATTTCAGTTTGGCAATGTTCTGCTTAGGAAACACAAGTGGATAAGGGATGACAGAGCTTTTTACAGAGTAAGGGGGAATGTAGCATGGGCCCACTGAGAAGACCGTGTGATAAAATGTTTTGCTGGTGACTGCCAGCGCACAGCAGCCTGTCCCACCCACGGGTTTCTTAGCACCAGTCTACCAAAGGAGTGATTTTCCCTAAGGTAATTAAAGATCTGTTTTAGATAGGGATATGAATAGGAACATTACATTATCGTATTAACCAATTACCGAATCCGCTGATTACATCAACGTTTAGATCAAAAGTTGAATGTGAAATCATTTTTGTTTCAGTGGATATACTGTGTTTTGCTGAAAACATTGTATTTAAGTTTTGAACTGCAAGGGAGAAGTCACTGAAATAGCCAAAGAACATTTTATATTGGCTATTTGGGAAATATCTAGCCAAGGCAAAAAAACCAAAGCCAGACCAAACAAAAAACCTTTTTAAAGGCTTCCACATTTAAAAATTTTTTAAAAGAAAACAAAGCATGTTAAATTTAGCTGAGCAGAGTTGAGGTAGTTTGGCCAATACTTTGATACTATAGTCTGCCTGTAAACTTGACTGCCTGTACAGAGCTGATACTTATTGCATCAGAAAGGAATATATTTTGCCGTTTTTCCCCCCTTGATTTGCCTCTTTCCTGGCTTGATTTGGGGAGCAGTTTTATCAAAGACATTATGCAGACTTCCATAGGCTTTTGGTAAAACAGTAATTTACACGGTGGACAAAATAAACATGATCTGTTTACAAATTACACCTAGGAGTTTGCTCTCATACTTTACAAAGGGCTTGTTGGGAGAATTTTTTAGTTTGTGTTTTCTTCCTGAGATATATCAGGTAGATCATAAATGTTTGTATTTCTTCCTTTTCAGACAAGATGTGAAATGGAGAAGTATCTGACTCCCCAGCTTCCTCCAGTTCCAATAATTCCAGAGCATAAGAAGTATAGACGAGACAGTGCCTCAGTGGTAGACCAGTTCTTCACTGACAGTGAAGGGTTACCATACAGTATCAACATGAACGTCTTCCTGCCTGACATCACTCACCTGAGAACTGGCCTCTACAAATCCCAGAGACCGTGCGTAACACACATCAAGACAGAACCTGTTACCATTTTCAGCCACCAGAGCGAAACGACTGCCCCTCCTCCTCCTCCTCCTCCTCCTCCTCCTCCAGCCCCGACCCAGGCCCTGCCTGAGTTCACCAGTATATTCAGCTCACACCAGACCGCAGCTCCAGAGGTGAACAATATTTTCATCAAACAAGAACTTCCTACACCAGATCTTCACCTCTCTGTCCCTCCCCAGCAGGGCCACCTCTATCAGCTACTGAACACACCGGATCTAGACATGCCCACTTCTACAAACCAGACAGCAGTCATGGACACCCTTAATGTTTCCATGTCAGCTGCCATGGCAGGCCTTAACACACACACCGCTGCTGTTCCGCAGACTGCGGTGAAGCAGTTCCAGGCCATGCCTCCATGCACGTACACCATGCCAGGTCAGTTCCTCCCCCAGCAGGCCACTTACTTTCCCCCATCACCACCAAGCTCAGAGCCGGGAAGTCCCGATAGACAAGCAGAGATGCTCCAGAATCTAACCCCACCTCCATCCTACGCTGCTACAATTGCTTCTAAACTGGCGATCCACAATCCAAATTTACCTGCCACCCTGCCAGTTAACCCACCCAACATCCAGCCTGTCAGATACAATAGACGGAGTAACCCAGATTTGGAGAAACGCCGCATCCATTACTGCGATTATCCTGGTACGTGTTCCTCCTTGGTTGCACGGTCCACTGTGTGTGTGTGTGTGTGTGTGTGTGTCAGAGAGAGAGAGAAAGTGTGTGCGCACGTCCCTGTGTGCACGCTTGCTTGCTTCTCTTTCTGCCTTAGCCTTTGCATGTACATAGGAAAGTTGTACCTGACAGTTAAAAAATAAATTCACCCACTTTTTTTTGTTCTCATATACCTATTTCAGTGCTTTACCCACAGCAGGTAATAAAGCATTTCATTTGTGTTGCTTATGTACTGGGAAAAATGGCTAGAACATTCTGGGGAGAAGTTACCTTGCACTGTTTTCTCTTTGATATTAAAATTTTAATTTCATTTAGTTACTTGAGGTTACTGTAATAAATTGCAGTATTAAATTCTAGATGAAGTGCTGGGGAAAGAGACCATTGGTACCATCGTAAAGACTGTCCACAGGACTGATGGAACAGTGTGGTTTTGATAGCATATACTCATTCTTGGGATACATAACCCAAAATACAAATTGATGACAGTAACAAATATATCTCCAGTTGCTGTTATAAGCTAGTTTGATGCAGGGCATAATTTATTGTCTGTGGTACCCGATATGGCATGACATCTAAATGAAAAAAATGAGATACGTAGATTTACGGAAAACTATAGTCATCTGGAATATAGTGGCCTAGTATTGTCAGCTCTACATCCATTAAAATTAACATAGCCAGATGTGGCACATGCCTGTAGTCCCAGCACTCGCCCTCCGGAGGCTGAAACAGGAGGATCACCACAAGTTTCAGACCATCCTGGACTACATAGTGAGTTGAAGGTCAGCCTGCACTATACAGCGAGACCTTGCCTCAAAAATAAATAAATAAAACCATATAGTATAATAGCTCTTAAATCACTGAAATATACATTACTAGTAAAAACTTACTGGAATCTAAATACAGATTTTCCATTTGTTGCTTGGCTCAATTACCTGTGTTCTTTCCTGCTGAGTGATTTTTGAAACAAATCACTTTATGCCTTTAATCAGATAATGGGGAGAGCTCTTTAAGATTTTTAAGACTGTAACTTCAAATATTTCATCTAGCATGAGATTTCTTCTATAAACCAGATTTTAAACACTGAATCATCAAATGTAAAGATTTCAAAAGAATCTCAATGACGAGCCCTTCTTCCTCTCTTTTATTTTAGGTTGCACAAAAGTTTATACAAAGTCTTCTCATTTAAAAGCTCACCTGAGGACTCATACTGGTATGTAATTTTCTTAAATCTGTGAGTTGTGTAAATAGTATAAGTGGTATTCATCCTTTTAAAAGCCAGCACATGTTTGATCTCTTCTTTCTTCTGTCAACTTTTATTTTTTAATGGCCTACCTTTTCAGCACTGGCTTGGCTCAAAATGCAGCTCCCTGAGAAAGTCTGGTTCCAGGAAGGCCGATGCTGGCTCGCAGAGGTCTTGTCCTGTCACCTTTCAATGAATTAATTACCCAAAAACATAAACAACAGTGTTTACTAATGGGCTTTTAAAAACCTTTAATGGTGATGTGATGCTATTCATGTCTTGAAAAAGAAAATGTCTCCCTCTGAAGTAAACCATTTTGCTTTAAAAAAAAAAAGCCATTTTAAACCCTGGAAACTTACATTTAGCATGCACAGCATAACTGCTTAATAATACTTTATGTTTAATTACCCTGTTTAAAGTATTTGTGTTGATATATTATCAGTGTTAGATGAGACATCTCAAATTGAGGAGTACTAAAATTGAGGTGAAAAATAAGTTACAGTTTAAAACTTATTCTGTCCCCAGCCTATATTTGATGTATATATATTTGAAGCTTAATCTTTATTCTACTTTACATTTCATATTTGTTCAAAAGAATTTTAAATTTAGCCTTTTTAATTTTGTGTTTTGTTAAATTCATAGCGATCACTTTTAGAAGCTTTTTAATTTTAAAACTTCAGAACCCATTTTATGATGTATACTTTATTTATTAAAAGGCTCCACATATCCATGTTTTCAAATATATAGATGGTTAGATACTATTTGTAATTTTCTTTAAAGAATAGCCCTAAGGGTAAGGCCTTATATAAAGTGATTATACTTTTTTCCTCAATAAATACAGCCTTACCTAAAGTTCAAAGAATAAGTTTGCTAATAAAAGCAGTGACCTAGCAAAATGTATTATTCCATCATTGCTATGGAAACCAAAGTATTCAACAGTTCCTTTGAATGGGTTGTTGGATTAGTGTGAGGACTTGAATCTCCTCAGGCTAGATGTTACTATGGAAATTGAGTTTTGATAAATGAAGTAGTTATCTCTAACTGCTGCATTAAAAAGTAAAAGCCTTTGAACAAAGGTCAGTGCTGAGATACAGCTCTGAGAGATACGGCTGCAGACATTTTGTATGCATGTTAGGAAGCTTTGCTTGATATCACAATGATAAACACTACCGTTAAAATCCAAATAGTGTTGACACAGTGTGGTAGGTATGGGGCTTTTTGAGAAACTGGTTTTTAAAGAAAAGTTATCTCCTGCATTTATCTATAAAATGAAAGAGCTGTTTTGACCTGAGCTTGTTTTGATATAGACAAATTGATTATATAAAACAAAAGATCCTACATAAGCAACCCAAGGCAGAAATTGTTTCTAGTTAAGCCCCAATGAAAAAAAAGGTATAATAAAATTCAACCTAAAATTTTCAAAATACAAATGATAAGTGCTAGAATAATATTAAATATAGAAATCTTAAACTATTCTTATAGCTCATATATTGTGCTAAGGAAATACTGCAAATTAGTTTTTACCTTAAGTTTTGATTAAGGGGAGGTGGAAATAGCTTAGAAAATTTGAATTCTATTTTTTTCTCTTGAAAGTCCTTGAAACTGGAGATAGGAAGGGAGTACATTTTCATGAGGCTAAAGTCTGCTAATAAAAGAAGAGTACAGTCACATAGAACGATGTTAATCAACTGCTCATTGCAGGGATGTAGTCAGGCCATATCTAAGTAGCCTTTCAACCCTTGTCAAGGTTTAGTGCTCTGAATGCTTGTACACAACTAGGATTCTGGAACTTGACCTGCTGGCAGAGAAATTTAATAGTGGGCTGTCTGAACAATGCTCGCACTAATAAAAAAGCAAACGAAAGGGGACCTAGGCCTTGTGTGAATCTCATGCATCAACTTTTTCACCCGATCATAAACACTCTGGCCCCCAACATCTAATGAGTGAGACCATATAATCTGGTTTAATAAAGTTTTGTTTGATAGTCTTTCAAATGCCGGGGGAGGGTTTGTACCTGACTTGCTCATCTGGCTAAACCCGTTCTTGGGTAATCATAGAGCATTGAGTTGTTTTCTCTTCATTTCTGGTTTCTAGACAATGCCTTTTAAAATTACCTGTGCTCTCTCACTGCCTTCCCCACACCCCACCCGTTGGTTTTCAGTGAATGTCTGAAGCCAGCAGAGGCTTGTGTTTCTTGCCCCCACCCCGCCTTTACAAGGGCTTACGTAGATGAGACAGTTTTTCTAAATAACTTGTTTTGTTTCCTTTTATCCTCTTGCTTCCCACATGGACAATTTCTTAAGGAACTTTAAAAACTATATGACAGTGTTGATCTTGAATTTGATGACAAAAGATTCTTTAAATGATTGCAGTTTTGCAGGCAGAGTTTGAAGCACCCTTTTGAAAATTATTTCTTTGAAAAATAATTGTAATTGCTTTAAAATGTCAAGTTACTGTATAGTTGAAAACTGACTTAAGCAATTCAAGCAACCTACATCTGAGCTGTTTATTTACGCATTTTGGATTTTTAGAATTGTAAAAGATTCCTTATAATACTTAGGTTTCAAATTGAACCCAAGCAAAGAATTGTTTTTTCTTTTGTTTATTTTATTTTTAATCAGTACCGGGGATTGAACTCACACCTGCGTGCTTGCAAGGCAGGCACTTATGCCGCTGAACTAAATCCCCAGCCCCGTAGAACTTTTTTTTAGAGACAGGGATTTGGTGTGTAGCTCAGGCTGGCCTTGGACTCCTGATTCTTCTTCCTCAACCTCTTAATTGCCGGTATTACAGGGGGCACTACCACACCTGGCCTGGGTTTTGTTTTTGTTTTTAAGTTTGGGATCAGTTTCTTAAATCACAAGTATCATGACATTTAAGATTTGAGTCCATACACTTTAATTTCTTTCAAAGCATACATAAATAACCCAAAGTTCTGCCTTCTTTGTATGAGCAGGCAGAATGCCCGGAACATAATTTGTCTCTATTCTAGGGAATAAAATTTCATCCTTGTGTGCACTGTGCTTATGGGCCCCTGTGTGGGTGGGTGTTTGCGTGCTGTTTGTAACTCACGTGTGTATGCGTAGTTACCATGGTTCTCCTTCAGAAACAATTACAGTGGCTATAGCTGCTTCTCAACAACAGTATCAGTATGTGACATATTTTCAAATCAAAACATGTACTCTTAGTAAATGGGGAGCGGAGGGGAATGATGAAAAAAAACAAGTTAGATCATGTACAGGTACAAATTCTCTATGATGAATGTGATCATTATATGTACCTAAAATGTACCAATAAAATCTAATAGGAAACTGCAAAAAAAAAATTACTCTTAACAGCATCTCAGTGAAAATTTTGTAGAAATTCTTAGAGTGTATACTAGAACTAAACCTACTGCTGTTATTCTGAAATTGCCCACCTGTACACAGAAAAATTCATCATTATTCTGCCTATGTGAATCAACATGACTGACAGCAGCTTACAGGTTTTATGCATGTAGGCCTTGCTGTCTCCCTCCTCCCTTACTAGGAATTAAACCCATGTCTCAGGCCTGCTAGGCAAGCGCTCTACCACTGAGCAACACGCTGGCCCATTTTCCTTAATTTTGTAATAAAGATTTATGTCATTTTTCATCTCCAACTTTGTGGAATGTGGGAAATTAGAAGTTCCACAAAGAAAAGTCTGAGCAACATGTACACTTGGCTCAAGCAGCCCTCAGACTGGGGCCCCGGGTACTCTGTCCTGCGTGCCACAGGTTGACAGCTTGAAACACTGCCACAAGAGCACAAACAGAAACATCACAGGCGCGCAAAGCAGACTTTTTTGAGTAAACCACTCTATTCAAGATGCTCTGTTTAAGAAAGAATTCCACGTTAAGTCTTGGGAAGGATTTTTAGCCTAAGTCTCATTTTAAAGGGGTGAATTTCTACATTCTCCCTTTCTTACTTATGCATACTTTATTTCCTTCCCTATGACATAAGTAAGCTGTCGCTATATATATGTATATGTGTGTGTGTGTATAATTAATTTAAAATATATAATCTCTACTTGAAATTTTAATTTTACTTTCTGGTTGGATACTAAATCGTTAGGAGGCTGTTGTGCCGGTGTGCATGCTTATAATTCCAGCATTCTGGGAGCTAAAAGGCCCAAAGGCTGAGGCAGGAAAGTCCCAAATACAAGTTCAGCCCCAGAATATTTAGTAGCCAAGAACTGTCTCAAAATGATAGAAAGGATGGGGATGCAGCTCAGGGAAGGCCCTGGATACATTTCTTAGATTTTGGTTTAAAAACAGTGTTCTCAACAAGGATTTTTATTACAAGCAGTTTGCCATTAAAGGAAACATTTGAAATGTTCTGAATATAAGTTACTAGATTTTTTGTTTTGTTTTTTGTTGAAGTTATGGAAAAGGAGGGAAAAACTTCATAAAAAATATAGGCAGTGTTTTGTTTAAGTCCTTCATAGATGGAAATTGTACAGTTTGAATCTTGTATAGATGAATATTCCTTCTGTGTGTAACCTGTTTTATAGGGAGAGATAATACAGACAAAAGATCTTGAAGGCTGAGATTTAAGTATGTAGTGAATTTGAGTATTTAAAAACTACCCAGGAGGCTGGGCCCTGAGCTTGGTGGTGTGTACATTCCTGTAATACTGGCACTTAGGGAGACTGAGGCCAGAGGTTTGCTGTGAGTTCAAGGCCAGCCCGGGCTATGGCAGGGAGTTTATGGCCAGCTTGAAGTACATAGCCACAGGCTGGAGGGAAAAAAAAGACACCTTAAAAAACACTTTACTTGAAAATGTATCAGGTATGACTAGTTAATACTCCTTAAAATTACTTTCAGTATATTTTCACTTGAAACTTTGAATTTTCTTTTTTTTTCTTTTGGTACCGAATGTCAGATTCACCACCTCACACTTGCCAGGCAGGTGTTTATGCTGCTGAGCTAAATCCAGCCCTGAGTTTTATTTTCTATATTGACGGATTTAGGCTTATTAAAAAAAGTTAAAAAAGTAGCCCGAGAGACTTGCTTGTTCAGACCCCAGGAAGGGTATTTGTGAGCATGCAAGAAAAGCTCAGAAATAATTTCTTTTTAATGACTCACTGGGAAGATTAAACTTCACTTCTGGTACTTGTTCTTTCATCTGAAAAACATTTACATAGGAAATTGATCAAACATTGTTTTGAGATGATAAAGCTTACCAAAGGTTAAAAAGTATAATTGGATGCAGCAAGCATTTTTTAACTGATTTTATGGAGAATCCAAATAATCTCTTCTTAACCCTTTTGTTTTTGAACTAGTGGAGAAGGGAGAGATAGTTCAAAAGTAGATTTGCTGAAATTGAGATAGAAACAATCAAGTGTGATCTCAAAGGAATGTGTTTTTTAAAGCAATAGTTTAATGACCCAAGAATTGTACTTTGGCAGGTATTTTTAGTTCTGTAGATTGTAGTAGTTTACCTGATGACCTAGGTCTTTTCTGATGAAAGGTTAGTAATGGCTTTACTTGGGTACAAGGATCTGGGAAGCAGCCTCCCTGTCCCGCCAGCTTGTATTATATATATTTTTTTTTTTTATGGGTACCGGAGATCGAACTCACAACTGCCTGCTTATAAGGCAGGCACTTAAGCCGCTGAGCTAAAAATCCCCAGCCCCAACCAGCCTCTATTTTCTAGGGTGTCTACCTGTGTTGTTTATTGTTTCAGAAGTGCCCAGTAGGTAACTTTCAGTTAGAAACATCTACAGAAGCGGAGGAATAAATTTTCCTTTTGGCTGCTTTTTAAGAAGGCAGCTACTGCTCAGGACCACAGGTTTTGTGCAAATGAAAAGAAAAGCTGCCTCCTGCCTATTCTGTGCTAAGCAGAAAAGGCAAACATAGGACTTTTATATATATATTGTGGTTAAACAAAGAAAAGGTAAAAGCACATCATCTGGCATTACTTTCAAAGTTAGCTTGGGCTCTTGTTACAGAGAAAGTGCGTCTGAGGGTTTTTGTGAGGAGCCCCTAGTGCTGGTGTTTGGTTTCCTGAGCACCACAGTGCTGAGGTGGCCTTGGTGGAGCTTGCTGTGTGCTGTGGGCTCCTCTCCACCCTGACCCTCGTCCACACCCCAAGAAAGAACCCTGTACTGCCTTCCAGCGCGGCCTGTGAGCTTCTTGCCCTTAGTCCAGTTCTCTAAAAGCATCTGTATAGTCTTTTAAAAAAGCAATCCCTAAGTGATTTCTGAATATTTTCTTCTGTAGAGGCCTAAAGCTCAGTGCTACCTGCAGGCACCTGTAGCCACATCATCCCTCCTCGATGGTCCCAGGTGGGAAAAGCCCACCCTTTCTCTGGTTTTCTAGAAAAGTAGGTGACCTCACACTCACTGGCTGCTTAATTCTTTCCCTCCTTTTATCTATTTATTTATTTAAAAAGAAAAAAATTTTTTTTGAGACAAAGTCCAGCTATGCAGTTCAGGCTGGGCTTGGGCTCATTTTGTGGCCCAGGCTGGCCTGAACCTTTGAAGGATCCGCCTACCTCAGCCTTCTGAGTGCTAGGATGACAGGTGTGCATCACCATGCCCGGCTCCCTTCCCTCCTTTTCATGATGAAAACCAGTTTGGGCCAAACACGGTTATTTCAGGGAGGTATTGGGCCAAGTGCTGCAGAGCAGGTTGGAAGACACATGCATGCCAGTGATCCAAAGGCGAAAGCAGCTGGTGGAAGGCTTCACAAAGCAGTGTATGTGAAGGTGAAAATCGACTCAAAAGAGGTGTTTGTCTTTTTTTAAAACATGGTCTCACTAGACTGGTGTTGAACTTGCTAGGTAGCCTCTCAACAGTCCTGCTGTAGCTTAGGCTGTCCTCAGCCTCCCAAGTGCTGGGATTATCGGTGTGTACCAGCACACCCAGTTTAAAATTGGTGGATTTTGTTTGTGTGCTTTGTATTTTGAGACAAGGTCTTTATTTCTGTAGGCCTTGAACTCAACTACCTTCCTCACCTTTCCTGAGCCTTGGGATTATAGGCGTTCACCACCACACCCACCCTTTTTATTCCTGGGATTGAACCCAAGGCTAGGTGAATTTAAAAGCATGTGCTCTACCACTGAATTCCCCCATAGACTAGTTCAAAATAAATTTAAGTGTCTGGGATATAGAGAATTAGAATGATCTCTTAGTAGGTTATAGTTTTTTAGAAGAGGCAAGATGAATTGGATTTTTGGGGGGGGTGGTTCTGAGACAGTGTCTTGCTGTCAGTTCTGGCTGATCCTGAACACACTATATAGGCTGGTTTTGAATTTAGGAATCCTCCTGCTTCAGCCTCCTTTGTGTTGAGGTCACAAGTATGTCCCACCAGGCCCGGCCTTCTTGAGACAAGGTCTCAGTTGCCATGGAGGCTGGCCTTAAAGTGACTATATAGTCTGGCCTGCCTCAGCCTCTCGAATGCTAGGATGATGGGCATATACCACCACACCCTGCTGATGAATTGGATTTTAAAGCAAGCAATAAATTGATAGATCCCTGGTATCACTGATAGTGGTAAACTTCCAGGATTTCTTGCTGGAAGGAACTTTCTTAGTAAATCCACCACACCACTTTTATCTTTTTAATTCTTCAAGGTGGGCACATTTACAAACAGGATTATTGTGTCTAAAGTATTAGGTATTTGCAAATGTCCTTTTTAAAGCAGTGGTGGTACTGGGAATCCAACCCCAAGGCCTTTGTATTGAACCAACCGTTTTATTTTCTGAGATAGTCTCTCTTAGTAACTGCCCAGGCTAGACTGCTTCCTGGCCTCCCCAAAGGCTGGGTCTGCAGGCATGCGGCTTCACAGGGGGCCCCACTCTTCCAAATGTGGGAGATGAGTGCATTCTAATAAAATTGCTCAAGTGGAGAGGGTTTTTTTTTTTTTTTCTTTTTTGGTACTTGGTATCGAACTCACAACCTTGCACTTGTCAGTTTACACCACTGAGCTAAATCCTCAGCCCTCAAGTGGAAAGTTACTAGCATAGATATAGAAAAATAAGAATTAGTGAGCTAAATAATCACCTTACTTGATCAATTTCCTCAGATACCTGGATATTATTTTTCTACAGATTTTTTTTTTTTAGAGTTCTTAATTTTTTCCCTTTTGGTTATTGAAAACAAATTGACATGTTAAATTCTGTCAGTCTGTCTTGGTGGGGAAAAAAGACAAGTCTTGTTTTTCAAGGTTTTCAGTATAAGTTGTGTCATCTTTAGTAAACCCTGGCTCAAATTCTGATGGTATTTATTTCGTTATTGTCTTTGAGACTGTTATTCTGCAGTTCAAAACTCACTTTGTAGCTTAGGCTGTCCTCAGTCACACAGCAGTCCTCCTGCCTCAGCCTCCTGAGTGCTGAGATCACAGGCATGCACTCAGCTTCTGTTGGTATTTAGCTTCTTCATATGTAATTGATTCGATTATCTGTTGCATCATCAGGAAGCAGATAATACAGATTTCATGTAATAAGCTCTAAAAAGTGACTTACTGTAACTATTTTAACAGCAGTATTTCCTCGTGTGACTTTCCTTAGAAGAATGTATATAGTGTTCTTGAGAAAGGCCTTGGTCTGAGTATACAGTGTGTTCAGAGCAGAGAAGCCTCCAGTTCGAGTGTGGCAGGTTCAGAAGTATTTTTTTCTCTTTATCACAGTAAGAAAAATGTGTTGGTTTTTGTGGAATAGTTTTTAAATATGCACATTTGCTACCTCACTGAAAATCACCTGGTCTGGGAGAGAAGGCACTTACTGTGTGGTCCTGGGCCAGAACTCCTTGGGCTCCCTTCAGGGTTAGGAGCCTTGATTGGCTACTGACTGACTATGAGTGTGTTGTGAGCTGTGAAGGTATTACTTGTCCTGCTCAAGTGGCTGAGAATCTAAGTGCATTTGAACTTGAACGGTACCTGTGTTCTTTGTACCGTTCAGAGCAGATGGGTTTGCTACTGGAAAACTAAAGCAAGCCCCTAAGGAAAAGTGTCAGGCAGGGTCCTGCTGCAGGGCCCAATGCCCTTCACCCTCCAAGCAGCGGGCCAGCCCTGGAGGGCGGCCTGGGTGGGTGCTTGGCCCTTTCACGGGTTCAAACCCCTGAGTAAAATGTTAATGGCTTATCAGCATGGATAGTATGAGTGTGTTTAACTTGGACACTTTTTCCAAGATTAGGAATTATCAGCAAACTATTTTTATATGTTCCAAGGAGAATGAGAAAAATGCAAACTTTATTTGAGGTGAAAGCTGAAGGCTTTCCATGCTGCACTGATGTGTCACATTTTTCTCTTTGCCTTTGGAAAGTTTCACATTAACAGCATGAGAACTTAAAAATACAGCTGATGTTGAAAGAGCTTCACTAAATATTTTAAATTGGTGGTATTGGAAAGGGATTCTGTAAAAATCCAATTAAACTTTTGAAAGCTCTGTCCTGTTGAAATATAACGTGAAGGAAGTCAGTTTGGTTTCCCAGAAGTACTGTGCGTGGTATTTTTGGCTGAGGAAGAAAGACTTAAAGTCTGCTGTTTGGCCAGAAATTGGGTACCAGCTTCCTCTACTGTGTTTTACTTACACAGTGCTGACACTTGAGCAAGTCCCATAGAAACTGCCCCAAGTGGGCAGAGCTGTCCCTGCCTTTAGCGGAAGACTTGGCCCCATAAGTAGCGCTCCAGACACTGGCAGCATTCTTGGTTGACGAATCTATAGATGTGCATACATTGAGAGCAAAAGCCCCAAATGTTTTAGGAACTTTAGTGGCTACTGTATTTCAACCAATCAGTAGAGTAAACTTTAAAAAATACCAGTGCAGTTTATTGCTGTGTAGCCAATAAAAATAGTGAACAAAAAGACTCTAGTGTCCCTTGTTTCTTAAAGTAAACTCTGAAAATACAGTTCAGCTATTTAATTATTAAAGTTAAAAAAATAGAATGACTTCTTTTAAAATCAGAGCTCTCTGGGAAGTTTTTTTCTTTGCCTCAGACACAAGCAATAGCCTTTTCCCATTAAATGGTAGCATGTAACTGGTATGTTTGCTTATGCGATTTATTTCCATGAGGAGCAAAAGCAAACTTTTGTGCAAAATTGTTTCTTCCATTCAATTTATATATACAAAGATGGCCACATTTACTTCTGATACTGAAATGTTTCTATGTATCCAACAGTTATGTAAGTGAAAAGAAAAGTGATTTATTTCTTAAAATTCAGGTTTGAGTGTTTGGCTTTCATCTCTAACTAGTATCTATTGTGAGAAAAAGAAAACACCCACAATCGAGATGTACAGCGTTAAAAATCATGCCTTGGGGCAGGGCCAGGAGAGGAGGAGGAAGGGCCTAGGGCGTGTATCTTGGAAGGGGAGATAAGGGATCCCAGAAGTGGGACCAGTGTGTGGGGCCTGTCCTGCCCTGTCTGTGTCTTGCACCTGGGACTGTAGGGAACTACAGTCTACAAGCTGTGGAGACCTTAGCCATTTGGACCAGGTCTGTTACAATTCAGATTCAGTAGTCCTACAGCTCCCTAAATATGATACTACTAAATTAGGCGGGAGGGTTGTTCAATTTCATTGGAAAAGGAAGCTTTTCCAGTGTTCTCTGAGAAGAAAGCATTTTTATTTATTATTACTATTTTCTGTGTGTGTGTGTGTGTGTATGGTTTTTTTTTGAGACAGGGTCTTCTCACTGCTATGTAGTTCAGCTGGCCTTCAGCTTGCTTTGTAGCTCAGGCTGGTCTCGAACTTGCAGCAATCTTCTGCCTCAGCCTCCCGAGTACTGTGGTTACAAGCGTGAGCCACCACACCTGGCTAAAAAAGCATTTTTAAAAGGAATTCAATGTAAAGTTATCCACATAAAAACCCAGCTGTATACTCCTAGGACTCTTTAGATGCAAATCCCCACCCCCCTTTTGAGTGTATTAAGATTGAAACCAGGGTCTGTGCACTGAGCTATTTCCCCAGTGCTTTATTTTTTATTTTGAGACAGGGTCTTGCTCAGTTGTGAAGTTACCCAGATGGAATTCTCAACTATAGGATCCTCCTGCCTCAGCTTTCCATAGAGTGCTGGGATTTGGGGCCTGCATCTCCATAGCCAGCTTCTTGGTGCAGCAGAAAAGAAAAACTAAATGTGCATATCAGCAAAAAGTTGTCTTGTGGTTGTTTCATAGTCTGACTCTTAAACCATTGTGAACCTAGCACCAGATTTTGTGGTTAAGGGATTTATAAATATCCCTTAATATGCATAAAGCTTTAAAACCGGTCCATTTTAAGCCAGGCATGGTGGTGCATACCTTGTGATCCCAGCACCCAGGGGTTGGGGCAGCAGCATCGCTCCAAGGTTGAGTCCAGCCTGGGCAACACAGCAACTTCAGGGTCAGCATGGGCTACCAAGAGAGAGTGTGTCTCCCTTTACCTCCCCCTCTAAAAACAGCCATGCAATTTTTAAAAATGTCTTATCTTCTTAATCCATAAAGAGGCTGTGGACATATGTGCTAGAGGGACTTAAGGGAGTGAGACTGATGTTGATGCCGGTGTCTGACCTCAGCAGGCCACCTCACCTTGTCACCCTTGTGTCGCTTGTCCCAGGTGAGAAGCCCTACAAATGCACGTGGGAAGGCTGCGACTGGAGATTCGCGCGGTCGGACGAGCTCACACGCCACTACCGCAAGCACACGGGGGCCAAGCCATTCCAGTGCGCCGTGTGCAACCGCAGCTTCTCGCGCTCCGACCACCTGGCCCTGCACATGAAGAGGCACCAGAACTGATTGCCAGGCCAGCTGTCAGCGACCCGCTGCACTCTCCTTGAAAAAGAAAGAAGAAAACTGGAAATGTATATTTTGTATATGTGAGAAAACAGGGAATACATTGTATCAATACCAAAGTGTTTGGTCATTTTAAGAATCTGGAATGCTTGCTGTGGTGTACATGGTTTCCCTCAATCAAGCAGGTTTCATCTCATGCCAGGCAGCCACATCTGGACGAGGGGAGGCTCGGGCGAGGGGTGCATGGTGCTCCGTGGGCACCGGCCTGACTGCAAAGGTGGCAGGTGCCGGGAGAGCAGTGGATTGATGTGTGTCGAGATTTTCCTTGACATGGCATAGGTTTTGTCAGGATGGGTAATTCCTTAGGTACCCAGCATACCCGGCAATTCTCAAATAGCCATTGAACAAATGTTGTTTTTTCTCTTTAAATATATATAAGTTGCCTATATTTGCTATTTGAAATTTTGTAAATATGCAAATCAGCTTTATAGGTTTATTAGAAGTTTTTAAGGATTCTTTTGGGGGAAAATCATACTGCTTTTGAAAATAACCATGGATACATTTACAGTTAGAATTTGTGGTGAGATACCTCTCAACATTACCAAGTTCATTTCTTTAGGGAGAAGGAATAATCATTCAAATGAAATTTATAAAAGCAAATTACATGCACTGATTAAAATAGGGTTATTTTAAATATAAGAGTTTTATATGAATTGTAAACTGAAGAGCTTAAAGATGGTTACAGTATACAAAAGTAAAACCTCTTACAATAAGCTAAACACAGTATCATTTTAAAAAAGGACTTACATAGTTTCACATATGACAATGCTGAACTTAAGATGCAGTTTTCATATACTGAGATGTTCGCTTGTGCAGTACTGTTGGTTAAATGACAGTTTATGTGGATTTTGCATGTAACATACAGTGAGACACAGTAATTGAACTAAATTACAGTGCAGTTTAGTTAATCTATTGTTAATACTGACTCAGTGTCTGCCTTTAAGTATCAATGGTATGTTGGGAACTTAAGGAAGCAAGTGCTACATATATGCAATATAAACTAGTAATGTGATGCTGATGCTGTTAACCAAAGGGCAGAATAATAAGCAAAATGCCAAAAGGGGTCTTAATTGAAATGAAAATTTAATTTTGTTTTTAAAATATTGTTTATCTTTATTTATTTTGTGGTAATATAGCAAGTTTTTTTAGAAAAACAATTTTCATAACTTGATAAATTATAGTTTTGTTTGTTAGAAAAGTTGCTCTAAAAATGTAAATACGTGACAAATGGTGTAAATAATTTTGTAAGAGGCTTAAAATGTTTATACGTGGAAACATACCTACATAAAAAGCATAAATTGGTTGCTGTTTTGCTTCTTTTTCCCTTATTTTTGTATTGTGGTCATTTCCTATGCAAATAATGGAGCAAACAGCTGTATAGTTGTAGAATTTTTTGAGAGAATGAGATGTTTATATATTAATGACAATTTTTTTTGGAAAATAAAAAGTGCCTAAAAGTGTTTTGGTGTGCCTTTTTTTCTTTACCTGCCATAAGCAAGAATAGTTTGCAAATTCCATTCCTAAAACTGAATTGATGAAAAACCAGTTCCCAGGTATTCTTAGGCAAAACACGAAGAATACTCCCCTTTAAGACACAAGCTGAACTAGGAAGATGGCAAATTGGGCCCAGTTTGGGGATTTAGTAATTTAGAGCCTGTCTCAAAAAGTTACTTGATGAAAAGCAAGAAGGGAGGCATGAATGATTCATGAACATGTATTTCTGGCCATTTCCCATACTGCATTGACCCCACTCAGTACTATTCATTGAAGACACTAAACTTGCATGTGTTAGTTTTGTGATTTTTCCCCCCCCTCAGGTAAGCAAAAGCTTTGGATTTTCGCTTTTCTTTTTGAAAGATTGTTAAAAGTTGGGTTTTTCCTCAATGCTAGGGGGTCACATATTCTGAGCAAGTGTTAACCCCATCCACCCTGTTCCCTAATAAAAGTGTGTTACTTCCAGTAGTAACCCTGTATCTTGGCTTTTCAGTTAAAGGAACTGGGCTCCTCAGAGAAATGACTGATTGTGGGCATGGAGTAGCAAAGAAATATGCCTGAAATAACTTGCAATGCCAGGAAAAAAACCAATGCTAGAGCTATGACATGTCAAAGCAACAAAAAGTAAAGTTGGGTTGCAACCTTAACTATGAAATATCTTTTTGTCCATACTGATACATGCACATGATTGAATATAAAAGTCTGCAGTGTAATCCAGGCAATTTTTATAGGCAGATGCTGCACCCTCAGAAAATGGGAGCCCACACTGAACTGCCTAGCTTGTCTGTAGGTAGTGAGCTCCTTCCCAGGGAGCAGAGTCAACACAGTGGGGAAATCTGCCGACACCCCTGGCCTGCTGATCAATGTCCATGTCCACATCAGGAAGTCACATTGAGAGTCTCTACCCCGAAAAGGAAGGGGTGAAAATGGAGCTTGGGCTGTGTGGCCTGACACAGTCCTCTGCACGCAATCTGCAGTGTAGTCAGAGAGCCGAGATCTTACTCCAGAGGGGTTTTCTACGAAGTCCCTGACCGGTGTTCAAAACTGCCCTGGTCATGAAAAACCAAAATCTGAAGCAATCACAGCCCAAAGAAGCTTGAACAGATGTGAGAGAAACCCTGAACGGACCCGAGGGAAGTTGGGAGCTTAGAAAATGGACCTGTGTTTGTTCATTTGTTGTGACAAACATACATTGTTAACAGGAGAAATGGTCTGGGGTTACGGGAATTGTATTATCTTTTGTACTAATTCTGTAAATCTGAAACAAGAATTTTATGTTTTCAACGATGAAAAAAAATCACTATTATTCTCACAGTAGTTGTGGGAGGGATTTCTGATGTTCTCCCATCTAAAGTGGAAATCATAGTTGTGTGATTTGGCCCCGTTAGCGTATCCGACCTCACTTGTTCCCAGTCTTTCAAGTAATCTAATGGGAAAATATTCCCTGTGAGCTTCTCATTCTTTTATGGAAAACAAAACAAAACAAAACAAAACATTTTCTTTGGTTTAAATTGACTTTTACAGATTGAAATTAAAAAGTAAGGCTATGGGCTTCGAAAAGCAAAAGCACCTCTATAGGTCTGGAAACGTGAGCCAGTGACCTGTGAGTATCCAGTTGAAGTTGGTAATTCAGTATTCATTCAGTGTTCTTGTACCTATACACCTTCACTTCCGCTTGGATTCCGAGCACTTAATTGTATTCCACTTCCTAAACCCTTCTGTAGGCAGCATCCTGCGCCACAGAGCACAGCTGCTTCCAGTGGCCTGTTCCTGCTTGTCCCCTTCCCGCTTTCCCACTTGCCAGCTACCTGTTCAAAACCCGGTCTGCCATAAGCTCAGTTTGGACCCTCAGGCTTCATGAACTGCATTCACTAGAACTTTTTGTTTGTTTGTTTGTTTGGAGACATACGATACTTCTGCACTTGAATTATTGTTCCAATTTTCATTGGAAACTTTATGTTTTTCTTCTTCAGGCTGTCAGCCTTGGAGGAAACCATCACTTTATTAGAATCCACCCCTTCTTAGCTTACCTTTGCATTTCTGCTCTTTTTGGCTGATAAGAGGACATGTCAAAAGAAATTGCATTCTGGTGCTCTATGAATTGGTTTAAGCCACCACAGCAATTGAATAAATCTAATGTTTGCCAAATTTCCTTTTTCATACTGCACTGTTGATACAGATTTGGTGCTGGAGTTTTGATAAGGTGTGTGAATGTGGAACTAGCATTATAATGCAAGCAGAAATGTAATGCTCTGTGCATTTTAAACATCATTCATTTAAAAGGGTAAACAGTTTTTGAAAGACCTCTGTACCTGAAACACTTTTCAAAGCTGTGGCAATTTAATTGCTTATCATTCTTATGTCTGCTGATGATCTAAGTTTGAACATATTCTGTTTCTTTGTAAGAAGGTTACCATTAGATCAAACTTAAGCAGTTCTCTAGGTTCCAACTGGCCAGAATGCATTTATAGGACTTGATTTCACATAAGTGATGCATTGTGTCACAGTGATCTTCAGTTAATTTTCATTTCCCTCATTGCAAGTCATCCTTTTCTGCTTCAGTTTGTCATGTCCTCCTCACACTGGCACTTACACTAAGTACCTCTCTATGGCATCCAATTAGAGAACCCCGAGATAAACACGCCCTGGCTCGTGCACATAAAACTCTTCAAAATCTAGCTAGATTCCTTTCCCTATCTACAGCTAAACCCACCAGACCTTTCCGGATTAACTCGTGGGCTGTAACATCACACAGGAGGGCTTTTTTTCTCCTTTACTAAATGTAGTCTCTATTTGAAGTGAACCAGATCCTGTGTTTGCTTAGCTTCTTCACTGTGGTATGAAACTAACCAATGGGAAACTTTTTCTTTTTAATTAATTGCACCAGACTTTTAGGTGACCAAGCCTAGATGTTACTTAATAAGTGTTTTAACATTGACTATTGAGAAAAACTAAAAACTAAAAAGTTCAGTGTAACTGGAGAATTTATTCCATGAAAGCTCAACTTTTTATTTTTCTTTAAACATGCAATCTTTATTTTATCGATCCCTCTCAGCTTATGTTATCTATGAAAGCATTTGGGTCATAGGAGTGGTAGTATACTTGAATATGAAGGTGAAACCTTCATGCTCTTTGGCAACCAAAGACATCTAGAATACATCTCTCTCCATATATATGAAGTCATATAATTGCATTGTATTCAGCTGGAATCTCATGTATTGCTCAATTTTTATCTAATTGTTTAGGAAGAAATTTTTATATAATATGTATATACTTGATATATATGTTGAATATTAAATTAAGAAGCTTGTGTAGACCTATAAGTAAACATAGTAGATTGTGCATCTCTAATTTTGCAACTCCCTAAAACCCCACTCAGATGCCTTTATCTAAGGCACAGACCTCTAAAGAGAACAAGAGAATAAAAACACCAAACCTGTGAAAGCCAAATGAGCCAGGTTTAAGCGGCCACAAACTGAGCAGAATTGAGAACAGCTGTTTTTTGTTTTTGTTTTTTTGAGATGGTCTCACTATGTCACTCAGGATGACCTCAAATTCATAGCTATCTCCTGCCTTAGCCTCCTGAGTGCTGGGATTATAGGTGTGTGCCACCAGGCCTGACCAAACAGCCAACTCTTAAACTAGTGTGGGAGAAAGGCAGGAACTGACCTCATTTTAACTCTTCAAATCTCAAGAGATCCCAGGCATGTGTGTCACCAGGTACTTGCAGAAATGGAGCTAGGATTATTCCCTCTCCATGTGAGGAAACAGCAAGAAGGCATCATTTATGAACCAGAATGCAGGTTGCACTCTGAGTGGCCAGTACTTTGATTTTGGGCTTCCCGGCCTCCAGAACCACTCACCAGCTTCTTTGGATAATGTTACCAGTTCCCAGTATCACTTTGTCCCTGCTGTAACATTGTGCCCAGGGTAGAACGGGATTCCCTTGGACAGAGATAATGGTCAAAGTGTGAGTCCCTTAGTACTCTTAGGTCTGCAGTGACTGGGAGTATAGTGGGCTCCGCTTTCTATGTCAGGAGCCTGAAAACTTCACCCCATCAAGTGTCAACGTAGCACGCCTCTTACACTACACATACCTTGCTGCGTACATTTTAATATCTCACAAGTTTGAAAGGAATCAAGATGTAAAAAAAGTATGAACTGATATATTTTTTCTCTTTGATTTTAACATGAGTGATGAAATTATATATTTTGTTGTTAAACAGGAAATTTCATCTTCGAAGTTACAACTCTTTAAAAAATGTTCCATCATTAATGAGCATTGTGCATGGCCAATTAGATCAGACTCCGGATCCTGTTGCCCAGGGTGATATCCACCCGCTCGACAAAGAGCTGGAGTGCGGAGAGTTCTGGGTGGCTGAGAGTGGGTTGCTACAGAAAGAGTGAGACTGGTTCCTTGCCTGTCTCTGGCTTCCTTTCCCATAAGGAATTTCTTTCATATGTGTTCCCACCTTGCAATGTTGTCAAAGCATCTCACAGAGATGGAGCAGGAGCTGGCTCTTGGGCTTCTATAACTGTGAACTATGTAAACTTCTTTGTAAGGTACCTAGCTTCATGTATTTTGGTACACCAGTGAAAAGTGAAGGAGTGCAGCAGTAGGAAAAAACACAGTGATACAGTTAAAAAGCCAACAGATGAAGTAGAATTCTAAAAGTAGATATAAAGATACAAAAGAACAGTGGGTAAGAACAAAACAAATACTAAAAGATGGACATCAATCCTACCGTATCAGTTATCACGTTACATGGTTAATAGACTAACACACTACAAGTAGACTTCTTCCTCTTAGATTTTTTTGTTTTATTTTTTGTTTTTTTGAGATAGGATTTTACTATGTAGCCCAGTCTGACCTTGAATTTGTGGAAATCCTCCTGCCTCACCCTCTCAAGTGCTTGGATTATAGGTATGTTCCACCATGCTTGGAACTTTTCTCTAAGTGTTGAAGATCTCAGTACATTTTTGGAGCTAGTTATTCCTTACTTTTGGTGGGAGGATCCTCTGGATCTAATGACACAGATATAATGCAACGGTATCCCTATTGTTCTGGGATTAAATTTTGGATGTAGCCATTATTAATAACTTGACATTGGCTTAGTGACAACTTGGCAAGGATCTTTTTTAAAAATTTCTTTTTCCAGGCCTGGGGGTTTAGCTCAGTGGTGTAAATGCCTGTTTGGCAAAGTGAGGTTGTGAGTTCAATCCCTGGCACACACAAAAAAAATCTTTTTCCAAATGCATTTTATTTTAAAGAGAAAAGTGTTCTTTTTATTGTTCTGGAGGTTGAACCTATGCCTCATGCATGCCTGGAATCACTGTGCCACTGAGCTACACCCTCATCCCTTAGCCAGTCTTTCCCCCATTCTCCTCCCCTCCTTCCAATCTGTCATTCTCTCCTTATTTGCAAAAGCTTTGTTCCCATTTTTCCCTTCTATTTTTTTTTACTTTTTATTGTTTCTCAGATATAAATAATCACAGTCATCATAGGGAGTTTGCACCTGTACATGATCTATCTTGCTGTTTTTCCCCATTCCTCTCCCCTCCCTTCAGCCCCTCTTCCCCTCATTTACAAAAGCTTTGTTTTCATTTTTCCTTCTATTTTTTCTTGTCCCTTCTTTCCTTTCACTTTCCCCCCTCCCTTGTTCCCTTCTCATCTGAAAATTTTCTTTCCATTTCCCAATATATCTATTATATATTTTGGCCTTTATTTGCACTTTCAGTTTCTGCTACCAGAGAAACAAAGAGATATTCACACATGTGTTTCCAATTTACTTCACTGAGTATGGTCTCAAGGTACATCCGCTGAGCTAGAACTGTCTCAGGTTTATCCTTTATGATAGATTAGTACTCTATTGTATAAAAACAAAAAGCCCACATCTTCTTTATCCATTCCTTGGTTGACAGGAATTGGGGTTCTCTCCAAGATTTAGCTATTATGAACTGTGCTTCTATAAACATGGTATGATGCTTTTAATTGTTCTAGGATGATACCCAAAAGGGAAATAGTTCTGTCAAATGTAACCTCTAGTTTTGGTTTTTTGAGGAATCTCCACACTAATTTCCACAGTGGTTGCACCAGTCTATACTCCCATCAACAGTGGAGAAGGATTTCTTTTCCCCCATAGCCCCACCAGCATTCGTTATTGGTTGATTTCTTGATGACAGTCATTCTTTCTGGGGTGGGATGGAATCCCAGTGTTTTAATTTGCATCCCTCAAATGACCAGTGATGTTGAACATTTTTTTCATATATTTATTTGCTGTTTGTATTTCTTCATTTGAAAAGTGTGTATTCATCTCAGATGCCCATTTTTGGATTGGGTCTGAAAATTTAGGGGGTCTGATTTTTTTGAGTTTATATATTCTAAATATTAGTCTTTTGCCTCAGGAACACCTGGAAAAATTTTTTTCCCCACACTTTGGGTTGGCTCTTCACTGTTTGTGGTTTCTTTTGCTGTGCAAAACCTTTTTAACAAGATGAGATCCCAGTTGTTGGATCTTTGTGATATTTCCTGTGTGACCAGTGTTTTGTTCTTAAACTCTTTGCCTACACACATATCTTCAGTGGTTCTACCTCTTTTATGTTCAAGCAGATTTAGTGTTTCTGTTTTATTTTTATTTATTTATGATACTGGGGATTGAACTTACAACCATGTGCTTGCAAGGCAGGCGCTTATGCCACTGAGCTAAACCCCTAACATGTTTCTGTTTTAATATTAAGATCTTTGAACCATTTAGATTTTAGTTAGGTGCATGGTGAAAGATATGGGTCTAGAGTGCCCTTCCCATGAGTCAGAGGTAGTGATGGGCTGGGAGGAGAAACAGGAAGCCAATTCACCCTTCCCAGGAGACAGTCAGCACACATGTTGGAGACAAGAAGAGCTGAGTGCCCCTCACCCTCCAAGCAATCAGCTGATTCAGAGGATCACAGAGTTGACAGCAACTGAGGTACAAAAACAACTTAATACTTGTATTGTTTGATTGACTTTTCAGGCCTAAAGCTGGTGTCTGAGCATCTATTTAGAGGATAATTATGCAATATAGCAACTATGGGGGATTTCCTTCTGTCTTGTTCTTGAAATCCAGTACTGTTCTCACTGTTTTGTTTTGCTCTGTTTTATTGTTTTATTTGATTCAGTGTTTCATTTTGATTGGTTTTATTCTGTTCTGTTTTGTTTGATTTTATTATGTCTGACTATATTGGCAGCTATTTTGAAGATAACAGAGGCATTATGGTAGTAACTGTTGATTTGTTCTGAAGTCCTGTACTACTTTCACTGCTTTGTTTGGATTGGCTTTATTCTGTTTTATTTTGTTTGATTTTATTCTCTTTAAAATAAAATGTTTAAAAAAGATTTAAACATCTAGTTTTAAACTTCGGCATGTTTTCCAGCACCATTTATTAAAAAAGTTACCTTGAGGCAGCCAGCACGCTGCTCTGCTAAGGGGCTGTGGCCTCCCAAGCTGCGGCTGCCCCAGAGAGAGCCATATCAGCGTTTCCTGAGATCCACGCCATGTTGGAACATGGGGCACTGTGAAAACAGGCAGCCAGCACAATGCTCTGGTGGGCAGCTGTGAGCCTACCAGCGCGCGGGCTAAGAATCAAGCATCCATCTCATTCCCCACCCCGCCCAGCAAGAGAGAGCCAGAGATCTGAGCATCTCTTGCAAGTTTGACTATATGCAATATAGCAAATAAGGGGGATTTTCTTCTGCCATCTCTTTGAAGGCAAATATTTTTATCTCTGTTTTGCTCTGTTCTGATCAACAGTATTGCTCTATTCAATATTCTGTTTTTATAATTTTGGTATTTCCTTTGATATTGCTCTATCTGATTGAAGAAACAACTATTGTGAAGAAAACCAGATATACTATTGTACGTATTGCTATTATCCCGGTAACCTGTTGTGAGGTTCTGTACCAATTTCACTGCACTACCTCAATTGGTTTAGTCCTGTCTTGTTCTGCTGTATTTTACTACCTTCAAAATAAAATAAAATAAATAATAATAAATAAGAAAAAAAATTAAAAAGTAAATAACAGCAGAACAGATCAGTAAGGTACTGAGCAACCTGAAATATGATATAACTAAACAGATAATGGACTAAAAAAGCAAAAGGAGGAAAATAAAGTGCTCTAAAGGATATAACTGCATATATATTTAAGTGTGTAGGATTGATAACCATGTTGCTAAGTTTTTGTTGGATCAGTGAACAGAACTGTTTGCAGCCTCACTGTTTGAATGTTCACTTTGTATGCTTTAGTTTTATAACCTGAACAACTATGTCTAAGAAGACAATATGTAATGTATCAACTAGTGATTTCTTTCTGTTTTTTTAAAATTCTGTATTGTTTTTGTGTTTTACTTTTTTCTGCTTTGCTTCTTTAAATAAAATTAAAAAATAAAACAAAATGTTATCTTCATTCCAGTGAAGGTGCTTGGCTCCTTTGTCAAAGGTAAAGTGGCTGAGTATGTCTGGAGTTGTTTCTGCATTTTCTTTATTTTTCTTTCTTTCTTCCTTTCTTTTGATCTTTTTTGAGACAGGGTGTCACTTTGCAGTTCAGGCTGGCCTTGAGCTCACCTTGTAGCCCAGGCTGGTCTCAATCTTGCAACAATCCACCTACCTCAGCCTCCAGAGTAAGGGAATTACAGGCATGTACCACCACACCCAGCCATGTTTCTGCATTTTCTGATCTGTTCCATTGAGCCTCAGGTCATTGTTTATTGCCAATACCATGCTGCTTTTATTTCTGTAGCTTTGCAGTATAATTTCAAAATAGGGATTGTGTTGCCCCATGTGTTGCTTTTGTTGCTCAGACTTGTTTTTGCCATTCTAGTTCTCTTCTGGTTCCAAATGAATTTTAGTATTATTTTCTATAACTCTGTGAGGTATGCTATTGGTATTTTGATCAGGATTGCATTAAATCTGCATAACAATTTTGTAAGTATGGCCATTTTCACTATATTCTGCCTATCCAAGAACAGAAGGTATCTTTCTATTTTCTGATATCCTCATGAATCTTCATTTTTAAAAGAGTACTGTATATCCTCATGAATTTTTAGAGTACTGATATCCTCAAGAATCTCCCTTTTTTTTAAGAGTTCTTTTTCAAGGTAAAAATCTTTTACTTCCATCATCAGATTGACTGCTAGGTATTTCATTTTTCTTGATGTTATTATGAAAGGTATTGTTTCTCTAATTTCTCTTAGTGATTTTTTCATTTGTGTACAGGAATGCTATTGATTTTTTTTGTACCAGGAATTGAACCCAGAACCTTCTGCTAATGATTTTTGAGTGTTGACTTTGTATCCAGCTGCATTGCCAAATTTGGTTACTAATTCTAGGAATCTTTTGGTGGAGTTTTTGGGGTCTTCTATATAGTGTCATGTCATCACCACATAATGATAATTTAACTTCTTTGTTTCCTATCTGTATTTACTTCTCTTGTCTAATTGCTTTGCCTAATGTTTTCAGAACTATACTGTATAAGAGTCATGATACTGGACATTCTCATCTTGGTCCTGATTTTAGAGTGAAAGTTTTCAGTTTTTGTCCATTTAGTATGATGTTGGCTGTTGGTTTGTTATAGATGGCTTTTAACAGATTGAGATAAATATCACCTATTCCAATTTTCTGTAGAGTTTTTATTATGGATGGGTTTTGGACTTTGTCAAATCCCTTTTGTTTGAATCTATTCAGATGATCATGTGGTTTTTGTTCTTGGCTCTGGAATGAAATCTACGTGGTCATATAATCTTGATGATTTGCTGCATTCTATTTGCCAATATCTTGTTTAGAGTTTTTGTGTCTCTGTTTATTAAAGAGATTGGCCTGTAGTTCTCTTTTTTGGTTGGATCTTTCTCTGGTTTTGGTATCAGGTTAATGCTTGGTTCCAGGAATGAATTTGAGAGTATTGCTTCCCTTTCAGTTTCATTAAGGAGTTTGACAAATAGCAGCATCAGATCTTCTCTAAATTTCTTGTAGAATTTAGCACGAATCTGTCAGGGCCAGAACTTTTCTTTGATGGTAGTTTTTTTATTTTTATTTTTTTGAGATTGGGGCTCACTGTGTAGTTCAGACTGGCTTTCAGTTCACTATGTACCAGGTTGGCCTCATACCCATGGTGATTCTCCTGCCTTAGTCTCCCAAGTGCTAGGAATATAGGTACACACCACTACATCTGGTCACATCAAAGTAGGTATTGTTGCCTTCTATATTTGTACAGGATCTGTTGCAATTTCACCTTTTTTATTCCTAATTTCATGGAGTTGAGTCTTTCCTTTCTTTGATAAGGTTGGCTAAGGGTTTGTCCTTTTTTTTTTTTTTTTGTCTTTTTGAGACAGGGTCTCTATGCAGTTCAAGTTGGCCTTGAGCTCACTTTGTAGCCTAGGCTGGTCTTGAACTCACAATGATCCTCCTGCCTCAGCCTCCCAAGTGCTGGGATTACAGCCACCATGCCCAGCTATTTTTTTTTTTTAATATGGGGGATTGAACTCATGACCTTGCACTTACCAGGCAAGTGCTTGAGCCACTTAGCTAAGTCCCTGGCCACTTTTATTTAAACTTTTAAATAATTAACTCTTTGATTTATTGAATCTTTGTACTATTTTCCCATTGCATCAGTTCCCATTGCATCAGTTTCCCTGTGATCTTTATAAAGTCTTCCTTCACACAGGCTTTGTGCTTGACTTGCTCTTGTTTTTCTAGAAGCTTGAGGTTCAACTTTAGGTTGTTTAGTTGTGCTTGCTGTTTTTCTGATATGGGAATTCACAGTTATAAATTTCCCTTGTATGACTGCTTTCATTGCACCCTGTAAGTTCAGAGATGTTGTATTGTCATTATCATTTAATTGAAGATGTCTAATTTCATCTTTAATTTTAGCTGTGACCCACTGGTTGTTCATGAAGGTGTTATTTAATTTGCATGCATTTATGAAGTTATTGTGGTTTCTTTTGCCACTGATTTCCAATTTTATTGCACTATAGTCTGATAATATGCATGGAATAATTTTAATTTTTTTTGCATTTAGCTAAGCATGTTCTATGAGCTAAGTTATGGTTTGTATCTAGATGTCCCCCCCAAAGCCTCATAGAGTCATGGGGGTAGGATTCTAGAATTTTTTACTCATAGTCCATTACTGGGATTATGGGTATGAGTGCTACACTCACTCTAGAGTGAGTGGCCTACATACAATATAAGGGACAGAAAGAATCTTTTCTCGTGCTCCTCCTTTTTTGCTCTGGTTGTTTTGCTGTCTTCCATTGTCATCAACTGTTGGCCTCTACCAAGAGCCACCCTACTTTGGAGCCAGCTGATTATGCACTGAAACCTCCACAAACTATGAGCTAAGTATACCTTTCTTTCCTTGACTTTGTCTCAGCAATGAAAGAAAAGTAACTAAGACAAGCTAGCATGTAGTTTATTTTGGAGAACATCCCATGTGCAGCTTAGAAGAATGTGTATGTTGATATTGTGGTGTGGAACATTCTGAAGATCTCTTCTAAGTTCATTTGTTGTTAAGTTTGGTTCAGCCAGTTGTGGTGGTGCATGTCTGTGGTCTCAGCACTTGGGAGCCTGAGGCAGGAGGATGTGAGTTTGGGGCCATTCTGGGCTACATAGTATATTTAAGTCCACTCTGAACTACACAGCTAGACCCTGTCCAACAAAAAACAAACAAACCCATAAAACTTTGTATCAATTCTGATATTTCTTTGATTTTTCACCTAGTTCACCTGTCTATTTGTGACAGTGTATTCAGATCCCCCTCTACAAATGTATTTCTGTTTATTTGATGTTTCATGTTTGTTAATATTTGTTTTATATATAGTTAGGTGTGGTAGTATTTGTGTATATATATTTATGAATGCTATCTCTTCCTCTGGGATTATTCCCTTAACAAGGATGTAGTGGCCATTTTTGTCTTTAAACCAATCTTGGTTTGAAATTCACTTTGTCTGAAAATAGAGCAGCTACCCCTGCTTTTCTCTGGGTTTCTGTTGTATGGATTATTATATTTCATTCTTTAACTTTCAGTCTATGAATTTCTCTTTTAGTTAAATGTGTTTCTTATATGTAGCTATTGTTGGATCTTGCTTCTTGATGCATTCTGCCAGTCTATTTCTTTTGATTGGTGAATCAAGACCATTTATATTAATGTTTGTAATTGATATGTATTGAATAACTTGCCCTGTTACTTTCCTCTTGTTGTTACCTTTTTTCTCTTTTGTTTAATTGTTTGTCTCACCTGGTGAGTTCATGCTATTTGGGTCCTTGAAGGTATAGTCCTTGTTATCTCTTTCTGAAATATTCCTCAGAACATTTTAGAATGCTGGTGTGGTAGCAAACAAACAAACCTACAGAAGTTTGTATTTATTCTGATATTTCTTTGTTGATATTTCACCTAGTTGACCTGTCTATTTGTGATAGTGGGGTACTTTTTGTTATGGAAGTATATGCACACCTTCAGGTTTTTGTTTTTGTTTTTGTTTTGTTCTTTGTACCAGGAATCAAACTCACAACTTTGTGCTTGCCAGGGAGGCATTTATGTGACTGAGCTAAACCCTCAGTGGGATATTCAGGCATTTTTGTCATGGAAGCATCTCATTTTTCCATCAATTATGAAAGATAGTTTTGTGGGAGTACATCAGTCTGAGTTGGAGGTTATTTTTGTTTAGGGCTTGAAACACTTCACTCCAAGCTCTCCTTGACTTGAAGATTTGTGTTGAGAAGACTGCTGTGATTTTGATGGGCTTTATTTATGGATGATTTGTTTTTCTTTTTTTGGTACCAGGGATTGAACTCATGACCTTGTGCCTGCCAGGCAAGTGCTTACTCTGCTGAGTTAAATCCCCAGCCCTGTATCTTTTCTCTAGCAGCTTTTTAATATTCTGTTCTTGTGTTGAATTTCTGGAACCTTGACTATTGTATTCCTTTGTGTAGATTTGTTTTGATCATTGCTAATTGGAGTTCTACATACCTTGGTTTCTGTATGTCAAAATCTTTTTCTCTTCTTGGGAAATTGTCTGCCATTACTTCTGTGAATAGGTTTTTAAATTTAGTTTGCACTGTCTCCTGCTTTTTCATCGACACTGATCAAATTTACATTATTCTTCTTTGTGTCATCTAGCAGCTGTTGGATCAATTTTTCATGGTCTCTTGCTATTTAAAAAAAATTTTTTTTTGGAATCAAACTTAGGATCTCATGCTTGTCAAGCAGGCACTATGCTGCCAAGCAATATCCCTGACCCAGTGAAACTCTCTTTTCATGATTGCTAGCCACAATTCTTTCTCCTATGTCTGATGTTCTGTCCTCACATTGGCTCATTCTGTTGTGTATTTTTAAACTCTTGGATATCTTTTTTTTTTGTGTGTGTGTGTGTGTGTTGTGTGTACGTGTGTGTGTGTGCCTGGGATCAAACTCACCACCTCACACTTGCCAGGCAGGGCAGGAACTCTTGGATATCTGCTTGAATCTATTTCATGGATTTCATTTCTTTCCACTGTTGGGTGCTCATAGTTTACATCATTTTCCTAAGCTCCTCTATTTGTTTATCTGTATGTGTTCTAGAGTCACTTACCATGTCTTTCATTATGTTCACCATGTCCATAGTTATCTGAGAAATTATTTCTGATTTGATTTTTTTCTAGAGCCTCATTCATCTGCCTTGTTAGTTCTACTGTTACCATTTCAGAGAGTCCAGGTGGGTGACTTTCAAATTGTTATACCTCATTGCCCCTTGATTTGCCTTTGGTTAGCTGGAAGTGTGGGGTTGCATCTTGCTAAAGGGTCTTCTCATTTTTTTTTCTACTTTAATGTTTAGGTTGATGCCTGTAATTTGCTTATGGTAAGTAGCTGTATTTGGTAGTATTTAGAAAACTTAGGAAGTGATTACTTCCCATAAGGGTCTTCTAGGTACAGCTGGTTTTTTGGTTTTGTGTCTGTTGCAAGAACTTACCTATTCAATTTACTGGGGGAGAAAAGTTATGTTTATTTGGCCTACCTCCTAATTCTTTAGTACTGTTTCTTTGATATTTTTTATGACCCTTAAGCAATCTCAGTTGTGGCACACCAGGAAGAACAACTGATTAGAATAATTATGTCACCTTGGTTAAGTAAAATCAGCAATAACAATTGTATCAAACACAACCTAGAAAATGACAAACTGTGGTAACTATTAATTTACTACCTTTAACCATATGAACTAAATTTGTGGTGATATAATAAAATCTGAAATAAAGTATGCAGTATGTATGCAGTAAATAAGCCCTCAGTATAGTGATTTTATCTTTAGGGTAAAAAATTTAAAAGAAGTTGGCAGAAAAAAAAATAAAGAAATAGGAGAGAAGGACACAATTAGAAGCAAGGCTAGAGGACAAAGGAAGATTATGCAGACTTTGGGAAACTATTGAAGAAGACAGGAGGGAAAGAGAAGAATTAAAAACAAGAGCAGAAAACAAAAAACTAGAAACAATATTCACACTCATAATAAAACAAGAACAAACAAGGAAGAAAGAAAACAACAAAAACAAGGGGAAAAAAAGAAAAAAGAAAAGAAGAAAAAAAAAAGTGTCCAAGGCTTTTCTCTGCTATCACTGGCAGACAAAGTGGGCAGACAGGTTCCAGACCTCTACTGATTAATCCCGGTAAGCCAGCCACAGATTTACAGGGGGTAGTAAATAATCCTATCAAGCCTGTCTTTTGTTCCAGTAAAGTTCAGGTTGGTTTCTGGCTGTGAGCCTGAAACCTGCTTTGTTCTGCCTGCAACACCCTATGGACCTCCTGCGGGTTTGAACTTGGCTCCCTAACCAGCCCACTGCATTTGGTGTTGCCTCACCCCAGCACTGAGAGTCACTAAATGGAGCCAGCAGCTGCTCTGAGTTCCAAACTCAGTTGGCCCCTCTCCAAGATGGCTACCTGCCAATCACCCTCTCCTGGGGGATCTCTGAACCCAAATAACTCAACAGCCCCTGCAGTCTGTTGCACCCACTGCTCTGTTCCACTGGTGTGTTTCTCTGTGGAGGTCTCTAGGACCGTCAGTGGTGACCATGAATCTGTAGGTTCAAGCTGCCCTTCCTTTGCAGTGAGTCAGGTCAGGGAGAAAGCGCTGTTTGCAACTTCTTCCTGCTTCATTGAAGTCTCTCCCTTTCTTTCCCAATGAACTTCAATTTTTTTTAATCTTTTTTTTTTTTTAATCGGTACAGGGGATTGAACTCACAACCACGCACTTGCAAGGCATGCACTTATGCCACTGAGCTACATCCCCAGCATGGACTTCAATTCTTGCTTCTGATCCTTGCCAGGTCTTGGGGACCCAATTCTCTCCTTCTCTTCCTTACTTTGCTATATTCCAGTGTCTAGAAGACACCAAATCTTGGGAGAGGCTGTTTCTCTGCTGTTCACCACTCTGCTTTCTATGTTAAATTTTCACATGAGTAAAAATAATGCCCAAGAAGTTCCAATGACTTGTTTTTCTTCACAGAAACACAGTGACTTAGAGAGAAAGCTGAGAATTCTGATTTCTACTCCTTGACTCTTTCTGTAATAATACATCCATTTCAAGGGCAGCAGACATATGTTTTGGGTCCACCCATCAGAGTTGGAGAACTGAGGAAACTGGACCAGAGGAAGATCTCCAAGTCTGTCTTTGGGATGGGATCTGTTACAGGTTGTGGCCATCCTGGGCTTAGCAAGAACAGTGAGTGCACCCTTATAAACTCATTAATCCCCGTGGCAGGAGAAACACAGCTCCTGACCCTTCACCTCCCTGCAGGGCAGGACCATAGCTACCATGCACAGAGCATACTCCAGAGCCCAAGGGCCTCAGGGATGTGCTTTGTGCTGACTGGAAACAACTTCATCAAGCCCTAGCCACCGAAGGAGCAAAAGGATAAGCACATTCCTACACTCAAAGAAAAGGCAAGAATAGCTCCGGTAGGCTGCTGTGAGCCTACTGGCATGCAGGCTAAGAACTAAACATCCACCCCCACCCCCTTAGCAAGTGAGAACCAGAGGTCTGAGCATCTCTTGTGAGGTTGACTATATGCAATATAGCAAATAAGGGGGATTTCCTTTTGCCATCTCTCTGAAGGCAAATATTTTTTTATCTCTGTTTTGCTCTGTTCTGATCAACAGTATTGCTCTATTCAATATTCTGTTTTTATAAGTTCTGTATTTCCTTCGATTTTGCTGTATCTGATTGAAAGAACAGCTAATGTGAAGAAAACGAGATATACTATTGTACCTATTACTGTTGTCCACTTTGTATGCTTCAATTTTGTAACTTGAACAACTGTATAAGAAGACAATACATAATTTATCAACTAGCGATTTATTTTTTTAATTCTGTATTGTTTCTACCCTTTTTTCTGTTTTGCTTTTTTCCCTCTTTAAATAAAATTTAAAAAAAAAATGAAAAGGTGAGAATAAAGGGAAAAAGGGCCATGTGCCTGAGCCTTTGATCTTCTTTATCTGCTGTGGGCTTCTCCTCCCTGCCCCAGACTTCCTGGGCAGGAAGTGGAGACATCACCCGGTGTGTGTCAGCCTGCCTGGGTCTGAGTCATCAGGACTGTGGGCAGTTATCCCTGCGATTCCCAAGTAGATGGTCTATTCCCTGCACAAGGGCTGGGTACGGTGCTGGCCTGCTGCATCTCCATTCCACTGGAGATTTTCTCATTCAGGGTCCTTCTTTGTGGTACCTCTGTTATGAACATTTTGCTATAATAATCAACTCCATGTTGCAATGTCATAAAAATAGTTGACAAGTCATGTTAACCACTCCTGATTGTAGGACAAGAATGTGGTCTCCAGTGATTTGCTACCACAGTGTGATAGGGGACACCTTGACAGTTAAGAGACTGTGCTTGGGTTCGAGTATTACTGTACCAAGGGAGTTAGGGTTTTTAAATTCACATATATGAAACTTTTTATTAGGAAATTTACAGACAAATATAAAACAGTATAGTGAATGTTTACTCCCCCTTTTTTTGTACTGAGATTTGAATCAGGTTCTCTTCCCTGAGCTACATGCCCAACACTTTTATTTATTTTAGATTTTGAGACAAGGTCTTGCTAAGCTGCTTAGGCTAAGCCTAAACTTGTGATCTGCCTCAGCCTCCCAAGTGCTAGAATTGCAGGCCTGTGCCTCTGTGGTTTTTCCTACTCATCTCCTTACCCTGCTTTAATAATACACCCACACTTTCACCTGCCTCCGGTCTTTTCTTGATTACTTGGAAAAAAAAAACTCAAACAGAATCATATTTCATTTGTTAATATTTCAGTAGGTAACAGTTAAAGATTACTTTTAAAAAAATATGACTAGTGTACCATTTTACCTTGTAAATCAATAACTTCCTGATCTCATCTAGATATGTTATTTACAATTTGAATAGGGTCTTTAAAGTTGTTGTTAAGCAATGTGTCTTGCCAGGCATGGTGGTACATACCTGTAATCCCAGCACTTGGGAGTCTGAGGCAGGAAGATCACTGCGAGTTTGAGGCCAGGTTAGGTTACACAGTGAGTTCAAGGCCAGCCTGGACTACAAAGCGGGACCATCTCAAAAAAACGAAAATGGAAAGACAAAACAAAACAAAACAAAAACAAAACCCAAAACCAAACCAAAACCCAAAAGGGAAATTTACTCTGCTACCAAGAGTGCTGCCCTTGGGAATGGAATTCAGGAGAGAAAGGCTAAGCAGATGGGAAGGAACTTGCCCAGGCAATGCAGACGTGAAAAAAGAGGCCAAGAATCGGTACTGAAGCAAGAGAGGAAACCGAAGCCTGCAGCGGCTGAGCACTCTCCCGGCTGAGCCCATGAAGCGCGGTCTTGAATAGCAGACAGCATCAGAAGGCAGCTGTGCGCATCTCGGAATAAAACAGCTGAGCTCAACAACCCAGGCCAGCAGCTGTGCCGCCTTTGGACTTAGTGCTCCATTAAAATTAGATGTTTTCTTTCCCCTGGCTTTTTTTTTTTAAGAGGAAAAAAGAAACAATTGAAAAATTTTATTTCACCCATAAATGTTACATTCACATCATCTGTACACAGTGCACAGCGAAATGTGAGTAACTGTGGCATCTGACTGACAGCATCGTCACGCATAAGTAGAGACCCTCCGCTGTTTTCTTTATCCAGCACTGCTAAATTATTTAACAATTGCCTGTGTGTGGCAAGAGCTATGTAGCACACAAAGTGGAAGCTCAGTTGCAAATTTTCAGATACTTTATTTGTGAAATACAAAAGCATTCTATTGAATTATAGGAATTTAAAATTGATTTGAGCCAGGTGCAATGGTACGCCACATACCTGTAATCTCAGCACTTGGGAGGCTGAGGCAAGAGGATTGTTTGAGTTCAAGGCCAGCTGGATTGCATAATGAGATCCTGTCTTAAAAAAACACACAAATAAAACAACAAGAACAAAACAAAATAAAAAGATTTTTAAACAGGTACTATTCCTTTTCTCTATTAAAAAATGTTAACAATTATAAAGAAAAAAATACAGTCTTAATTCTTTTATATAATAAAACTGCAACCTTCTACTCTAGGAGGCTGAGGTAGGAGAATCTCAATTTCAAGTCCAGTTTGGGTGGTTTAGTGGTTTAGGAAGATCCTGTCTCAAAAGAAGTCAAGAGTTGTGGATGTAGCTCAGGGCAAAGACCCTGGGTTTGATCCCCAGTACCACAAACAAACCCCCAAAGCAAACCAAAATATTCTACAACTGTCCATGAAAACTTATATTATTTGCTAATTCTTTTTTATATTACAAAGTATTCCAAGCTCACTGTAGAAAACATTTACACTGAGAAGATTCCCCTGGCTCCAGCATTAATTTTTCAGGTGTCAGCCTGGTATTCCATGTTGGATAACACTCAGATAATGTCTGTCCATGTCCTGCCACTCAGGATCTATTTCACAAGCACAGAGTTGTTAGGGACATTCTCTGGGCAATCTGCTTTGTTTCCCACATGCTTTGTGATGAATCCCATTTTGTTGGATGTTTGCCATGAAATCATGCAGGATGAAGGACCATTTCTTTAAATTTCTGCCAGGTGTGGTAGTGCATGCCTGTAATACCAGCACTTGAGAGGCTGAGGCAGGAGGATCACCATGATATCAAGGCCATCCTGGGCTATGTAAGTAAGTTCAAGGCCAGCCTGCAGTACATAGAGAGACTTTGCCTCAAAAAAAAAAAATTGAATTTCTATCCATCATGGATTAATATTTTGGAAAAAAATATAAAATAAGAATGATACAATAGAGTCTTTTTTTTGCTCAACCATGGTAGCACAAACCTGTATTTCCAGCCCTTGGGAGGCTGAGGTGGAGGACTGATGGTTGGAAGTCAGCCTGGGCAACCTAGCAAGATGCTGGCTCAAAATTAAGCAAGCAGAGGTGTAGCTCGTGTGCGGTGCTTGCCTAGAACACACTTGGCCCTGGGGAAAACATAAGTCCCACATCTTGCTTTCACTGGGATTAATTCTTTTGGCTACTTTTCATGAATTAAGGTTATTGCTATATCACAGGTGTACACAATGATCTCGCTGATCATAGGGAGTTTGTACTTGTACTTGATATAATTTAATTCTTTTATTTGCCATTCCCCTTCCTCCCTCCAACCCCTCTTGCTCTCCCTATTTACAAAACCTTTGTTTCCCTTTTTCATTCTTTCCCCCCCTCCCCCACTCCCTAGTTTCCCTTCCCATTTGAACATTTTCTTCATATTTCACAATATCTTTTGTACATTTTGGTCCTTATGTATGCTTTTGTTTTACTAACACTAGAGAAACTATGCAGTATTTCCACATGCATATCCAATTTACTTCACTTAAGACTATTGTCTCAAGGTGCATCCACTGAGCTAGAAATATCTCAGACTTATCAGTCTTTATGGCAGAATAGTACTCCATTGTGTTAAAAAACAAACCCTCTTCTTTATGCATTCCTCAGTTGATAGGCACTTGGATTGTTTCCAAGATCTGGCCATTACAAATTGTGCTGCTGTAGACATGGGTGGGCATGTATCAAAGCGGTATGATGTTTTTAATTCTTTTGGAAAGATACCTAGAAGGGGAATAGCTGGGTCAAATGGGACCTCTAGTCCTAGTTTTTTGAGGAACTTCTACTCTGATTTCCACAGTGGTTGCACCAGAAGGGTTCCTTTTTCCCCACAGCCCCATCTTTTGGCTACTTTTAATCTTGAAGGTATAATGGAACAAATTAAGATATCATTGGTATACGATAAACATACATTTAAAGCACACACTTGGACAAGTTTATATTAAACTCCTGGGAAGCCGCCTCTGCCATCAGAGGTGACCACATCCCATGAGGTGACGTTTGTCGCGCCTTGCGCCTTTCCAGTTCTGCCGATGCCGCTGACGCCCGCCGCCTCCCAGGCAACCAATCATCTGTTTTCCTCCCCCCCCCCCCCCCCCCCCCCCCCCCCCCCCCCCCCCGCCCCGCTCTTTCCCCCTCCTCCTTCTTCTTTTTTGGTACCAGGGATCGAACTCACGACTGTGCACTTGTAAGGCAGGCGCTTATGCCACTGAGCTTAATTCCTGGCCTCCTTTTGAGACAGTTTCTGGTGTGGATGAGGCTGGACTTGAACTCATGTAGCTCTGCCTGGCCTTGAACACGTGGCAACCCTCCTGACTCGGTCTTCCAAGTGTTAGAGTTACAGGCGAGTGCTACCATGCCTGGCTGTCTGTTGATAGGTATTTGGTTGGTTTCTGTTTTTTTTTTTTCCCGTTAAACACAATGCTGCTATAAACATTTGTGTAGATCCAAGTCCTTTAGCACATATGAATTTTGCAATTTTTCTCCTAATGACTTTTTCTCTCCTACATCTAATATGTCTTTGAAAGAGTAGAAGTTTTTCAATGTGATGGTCAGATTTTGGAAGCTGTAACTGGCTGGTGATGACTGGCCACCACTAGTGAGAAAGCCAGTTCCAGAAAGGAAAAATAAAACCCAATAATGCAGGAGGCCCCCATAGTTGGCACGAAGTCCCCCCTCACTCCCTGCCGGTCAGAAAAGAGAAAAGGCAGCTATTTGTTACTGAAGAGACAACATGACAGAGCCAACTCAATGCCAGAGACGGCCTCAGCCCTTCTCAGCTGTCTCCTATTTTTGGTATTAACCTAAAGAGATAAGAGAACTAGAGAGTTTACCTGCCTACAGTGGTGGTTTAGCTTTCAGAGCTCCTGTAAATACTCTTTGTATTTGGTTGATAATTGCAGATGACAGCAAAATAGACCACTGTATTAGCTGGCTCAAGATGGCTCAGTAAACCCCACGGGCTGGAAGGCCTAAGCTACAGGAGTTGGTAGCCACCTGGCTCTGGAGGTTTAAGGCACTGGCAGGCCTGGTTCTTCCTGAGCTGTCTATCCTCAGCTTCTTGATGGTGTCCTCATGCTTGCAGGGTATACCCCGTATCTATGTTCTAGTTTCTCGCTTTTCTTTTCTTCTTTTCCCTCCCTCGATCCCTCCTTTCCTTGCTCCCTTCCCTCCTGCTGGGGATCTAGCTCAGGGCCTTAGACAAGCCAGGCAAATGCCCTACCATTGAGCTACTGCCCCCACCCCTTACAGGTGTTCTTCCCAATGCCAGCCAGTGTGTTGGATTAGGGCTCAACATAATGACCATTAACCTTAATTATCTTTTTCAAAAACCCTGTCTCCAGCTGGGTGTGGTGGCACATGCCTGTAATCCCAGCACTCAGGAGGGTGAGGCAGGGGGATCACTGCAAACTGGAGGCTACCCAGTGAAATCCTGTCTCAAAAAAAAAAAAAAATCCTGTCTGCAACATTCTGTCATACTACATTCTGGGGTGTGGACAGTTGGGACTTCAATACACAAAACCCAGTTCACCCTGTAACAGGCTCCTGAGTGACTGCAGACGGACTACACTTCTATCCAACACCATGGGGATTAAAGTGAGGTTTCCTGAAGGACCAAGAAGGAGCACCCAGTGAACAAGCAGCCCACACCAACAATGCAGAGGAGCCATGTGTTCTGTCCTCCTCCTCTGTGAGGTCCAGATTCTGCCTCTGCACAGGAACTGCGGCGTATGTGAGGTCCCCGAAACAAGCGGTACTTCGTCCTCCTGGGGTCCTTTGGCCTCGGCACTGTTGGCCTCTTGGATACAACAGTTCTTTGGGAGCCTCTGCTGGGCACTGCGGCGTTTCAGCAGCAGTCCTGGCTGCTACCCACTGGAGAACAGTGTCCCGTCCTTAACTGTTACAAATGAAAATACAGTCATCGCCTGGTGTCCACCGGGGGAAATGCACCCGAGTAGAGAAGACTTGGTCTCCAATTTTTCTAGTTTCCAAAGTGACTCAGCTACTGAACAACACTGATTAAAAAATAAAAGCAGCCCCACCCCCACCCCGCGAAAGCGGCTGCAGGAGGACCTGTTTGGGGCCTGGCAGGCACCATTTTGCTGACCTTCTTACCCTCTCCGCCCTGGCACATGGAATCCTGCAGCCCTCGCTGACTACTGGATACTCTCCCCCGAGGCTCAGCTCTGAGGACCACTAACTAGTGAATCTGGAAGGTGTGACTGATAATAAAGTGTAAAAACTGGTAAGGATTACTCGGTTAAACAGGTGTGGTGGTACAGGCCTGTAATCCCAACACTTGGGAGGTGGAGGCAGGAGGATTGAAAACTGGAGTCCAGCCCGGGCAATTTAAGGAGAGCTGTCTCAACAACAGCAGCAGCAACAGCAACACCACCCAAACAAAGAAACAGACAGAAAAGCAGCATGCCATTAAGGGGAGAGGGCTACATGCCTAGAAGAAATATGGATAAAGTGCTAGAGGGATTGGAGGAGGGAGAGATTTTTCACCTTTGAGGTTAGAGAAAACTCCCAGGAGAGGCTGCCTTGCATGTGTGGAACCTGTAGCAGTTGGCAGGTGGGGAAGATTTCTGGATATCAGACCGTGAACAGAGCCACACGACAGGAAACGGTGGTTTGCAGGGAGCAGAGCCCGCGTGGGGTCTGGCTGGGCTTTCTCACCCCCCGGTGGACTTGGTCTCCGGGATGGTAGCCACTCTGCCCGAGATGACCTTCCCACCTTTCCACGTGCACTCCCTCCGTGTCTCCTGCTCCTCAACACAGCCTGAGAAGTCCTAATCTGAAAATCCAAACCCGGAAACTTCGAGTCGCAACAGGAAGCCGTGAGTGGAAAATTCCATGCCATGGGACTCTGTCTCCTGCACACAATTACTAGTAATATTGTTTCCAGTTACCTTCAGGCTGTATGCATAAGGTATATCAGAAATGCATGGAAAATTCATTTTCAGAATTGAAACCCTCCTCAAGACATCTCATTATAAAAATGCAAATATTCCAAAATCTGAGAAAATCAGAAAACCACAGGCAGAAACGGCTCTAGCGGAGGGACCCTCAGGCTGTAGGATGAGCGTCTGAGCTTTCACATTCTCACCTGTGTCTGCGGCCCCAGGTCCCCTGCCCATACCCTCCCTGAGAGGTTTTCTCTTCTGCTCTGCAGCCTGTGGTACCAAACTCCCACCCCCGCAGTGAGCAGAACCGGCTGGGTTCTCTCACAAACCCTGTTTTCCTGCCTCTTTTCTGGTCTACCTGGAAAACGTCACCTCATTCTTTTATTTCAGGGCAAAAATGGCCCATCTGGAAGACTTCCCAGATGTCCTCCACCCCTACCCCAGGCGGACCCGACCCACTTTTTGGTTTATCCAATATTTCATTATGATGATCCTATTACTTCAATGTTTTTCCTTTTTATTTTTTTCATAGGATTTTACTATGTGGCCCAGGGTGGCCTCAAACTGAAGGTGATCCTCCTGCCTCAGCTGCCTGAGCACTGGATTATGGGCGGGCGCCACATACCTGGCTGCGGTTCTGGCCGTGCTGTGACTGCACCCATATTCTTACCCCCTGTTGTCTTGTCCTCTTCGTTCAGGCAAAGCCAGCATTTCGGGGCTTCCCTCTCACAGTGCCTTCTCCTCAGCTTCCAGGAGCCTCTCTGTGTCACCAAATCATATTCTGTGTCTTTTTAAAGTTTAGGTTTTCCCAGGTGTGATCAGCGCTCTGTTTTTCACACTTGCCTTTAACCACTTGAATGTCATAGCCAGGAGTTCAAGCTGCTCACTTGCCCCAGACCATGAGCTCACTAGCAGATTGTAGGGTCCCAGAGGAGGACGGGTCTTGCTTTCTAAATGAGTGTGGCCATCGTCCATTGTCAGTTCTTCTGCTTGGTTGGGTGTCACCATCAGGGGAACCAGCTAAGCTGTCTGCTCCATTTCAGCCTCACTGACTCACAATCGTGTGTGTGTGTGTGTGTGTGTGTGTGTGTGTAAGGAAGGGGGCTCCAGGGAAGACTGCAGGAAGCTCAGCAGCTTAACAAGTGTCTCAGGCGATCCTGACACCCGGCTGTGTGGTCAGAACTCATGATGTCAATGACAACAAGCACAGGGACAATGAGGACAAGTCAGACCTTGAGCCTGAGGTGAGACCTCGCCCGGCAGGGTCATCCAGGCATTGGGTTCTATCTTGCTCTCCTTTTCCTTTTCACAGTGGCTAAATCACAGACTAACTGCAGAGGTGTAGGATTGCTATTTCTTTGGTATCAAAAGCAGGAATTTCCAAGTAAACAAACAAACCTGAAATCTTCTTATCTTACAATCCTGGAATTGTTAGGAATTTTAGAGGTCATTGAGTGGAACTGGAAGATTCCCTTAGATGTCTACAGGACAAGCAATGACATCAAGATTAGTGTGAGCAAGCAGGCTGCCCAGGAGGGAGTCTCGGGGGGGCTGCACGAGGGGAGGAGAGCTGCAGGCAGACGAAGCTGGGGGCTGCAAGCAGGCAAAGGAAGGGCGATCAGATCATCAGACGGGGAAGGAGAGGGGGCAGGAATGCGGGGAGGAATCTTTCATTGCTCTTAAGCACAAAGGAGGGCATTTACTGCCCAGACTTTCAGCAGTAATCTGCTCACAGCCTGATCTGATGCTAACCCCAATCTTGCCCTCAAGGGCTCTAAATCTAGTGGGATAAACAGTCCACAATGGAGAGAGATATGTCTAACAAAAGAGGCTACCTCCTCATCTAGGAGTGACGTAGGAGCATGAGAAAATATTCCAGCCATCTGCAATGGTCCAAGAGTTTGTGATCCCTTGTGATTTTTTTTTCTTTTTTAATAACATAGGCTACAATGGAAAGTTAAAAATACACAAGCTAAACAGAAATACAACCGCATCCAGTTATTTTTGGAATTGTTAAATTTAAGTGTTAGCTTGGATGCCAGCTGTTAGAGAAGGTGAGCCAGGATGGTCGGGAGTTCGAGTCCCAGCTTGGGCAATTTAGTGAGTCTCTGGCTCACATCCACACCCAGATAAATAAGGGCTGGGCAGGCAGCTCAGTGGCAAAGTACTTGCATGTATGTGAGGCCCAGGGTTCCATTCTTGGCGCCACAAGGAGGAAGAAGAAAGAAAGTGCTAGAAGGTATCCTGCTAGGAAAGCCCTAAGTGTTCTAGAAACATCTGGACCAAACCAGATGTTATCAAGCAGTGGCTATTAAGAGTACAATAAAGAAACAATTTTTTCAAAGGCTCTAAGAGAAAAAAAATCTGGGCAATTTAGTGTGAACCTGTCTCAAAATAAAAAATAAAAAAAGTTGGGATGTATGGGATGTAGCACCCCTGAGTTCAATTTCCAGGACCACCACAACCAAAAAAAAAAAAGAAAGAAAAGAAGGGGAAAAAATAAAAGTAGCGTTTACCTGGGAAGCGTAAGGTCCTGACTTCAATTCCAGAACTGCCTCCCCCCCAAATTGCACTGCACTGAAATAAATCTGTACAATTATTATGTGTTTATCAAAATTTTAGAGAGTTTAAGGAGAGAAGTATTAACTACTTTGATCATTACATACTGTGTATGTATTGAGTCATAACAGAGACCCATAAAGTTTTACAATTAAATAAAAAATAGGTAAGTTACAAATAGAATTGTTTGTATGAGACAAAACAGGGATGAGTATCTCTTAGAAAACTTTCTAGAACTAAAATGAGGTTTTCCCATTTCTCCTTCCGTCTCTGTCTCTCCCCGCACCCAGGGGCTCCCTGTATAGGCCGGCCTGGCTTCACTCTTGATCTTTCTGCCTCAGCCTCCTCAGTGTTAGGATTATGGGTGTGTGCCTATAACCGTGCCTGTCTCCATTCTTGTCCACTGACTGACTGACCAAGACAGGGTCTTGCTGTGTAGCCTAGGCTGGCCTGGAATGTGCAAAGATCTTCCTGCCTCAGCGAGCTGAACACAGCGATTACAGACCTGCACTGCTATACCTGGCTCCATTCTTTGGAACAGTCACCTACATTCTTCTGTGTTTCCGTAAAGGCAGCAAGTATTTCTTTGAGATGGTGCAATGAATGTGACACTTTGCCTTAATCTCTCACCCTTGCTGGCTCCTGCAATTGCAGAGCTGTTGGTGGGTGCTGTGGAACAAAGGTGTTTATTGCTGTGGTTGCGAACCTCAGCCGTATGAGCAGAGACTGTAAGATGTCCAGGGATAGGCTGGAGAGAAGCGAAACGGTCAGACAGTTGGAAGGTGTGCCGGTGTGCTGTCAGGTGGGGATGGCGCAGAGAAAGGAAGAAGGGACTATTCATATTTGAGAAAGAAAAACCTTTTTCTTTGTCATCGCCTCCTCCTCCTCCTCTCTTCTTTTCCCTTTTTTGGTTTTATGAGAGTGTCATTACACAGTATATTCCAGGCTAGGCTAGAACTTACAGTAATCCTCCTGCCTCAGCCTCCCCAGTGTTGGGATTCCACCACACCTGATTCAAATAAAAATTTAAATGGTCTTCATTTGTCCCCTAAGATTTTTTGTGCAATTGAATTCTGCTGTTTTATACAGTTTTTCATTTTTAACAACTAGAGTGAATCTGTGCCACCCAGATTTAGTTATTAATAGATATTTTATAATTCAACTTTCTCCACTAAGTCTGTACTTCCTTTTTCTTGCTTTCTGCTCCTGACAGAGCTAGGCAGATGATAAGTACTTGCTGAACTGGGGGTGCAGCTCTGTGATGGGCTGCTCATCAGCAACGAGTGAGACCCTGGCTTCTAGTCCTTGCACTAGAAAGAAAGAAAGAAAGAAAGAAAGAAAGAAAGAAAGAAAGAAAGAAAGAAAGAAAAGAATTTACTGACAGTGCAAACCATTACTGCACACACAGTTCATCTCATTTATAAAAAATGCATTCATTCAGTTTATAATCTTGACGTGTAAGCCAGATGTGGTGGCTCATGCCTGTAATCCCAGCACTTGGGAGGCTGAGGCAGGAAGATCCTTGCGAGTTTGAGACCAGCCTGGGTTACAAAGTGAGCTCAAGGCCAGCCTGAACTGCATAGAGAGAGACCCTGTCTCAAAAAGACAAAAAAAATTTTTTTGACGTGTTATAAAAAAGAATTTAAGCAATTGATTTGATAATCCTGAGTAATTCCAGATAATAATTTTCTCCAAGTATCAGGAAGATATCTTCTGAAGAGGTCTGAGTTCAGTCAGCTTATTCAGAGTTCAGGGGCAGCACTAGATTATACTGGCCTTCACCATGAGTGGCCTGGGAGCTAACACAGGCCTTACTGAGCCACAGGTCGGGTTACAGGGCTTTGGCCCTGGGCAAACATGCATGTTTGGACTCCTTTACATGCATAAACTGTGCCTGCATCTGTACATGTTGAAAATCCAACTACAGGTATATTTGCAAATTGGATTTTGAGGGGGAAGTTTAACTAAATCCTTTTGAAAGCGAATCTCTCCACGACTGAGTAATAAAGAAGCAAGAAGAAAGGTGACAATCAAAAACCTATTAACATCTAGTTTCCAGAGAAGAGCCTGACTGTCGAATGACATTTATGCTCTCATTGCTAGGTATTTAATAGTCGTCTTGTGTCAGCTGCTTCCCTTATCAATGCCATGCGGCAAATTTTTCATTTCCCTTTGTCTGTGAGACTTTAATCCCAAGCACTGTTAGCTGCTTAAAATGAGCAAACGATTCAGGAAAGAGAAGACAGCTACGCACTCTGTCCACCCCCACCTCCAGCACGGGCTCAGGAAGTACCCACACGTGGTAATCACTGTCACTGGTCCCATTTTGCCATGCCATTTAGTCAGTCTTCAGAATCCTCCAAATCATGGGCAAGAAAAGGCTAAATCAACCCGCTGTGAAAAGTCTTAATCCCATCACTTGAGTGGCTGAGGCAGGAAAATCATGAGTTTGAGACCAGCTTTGTCTATGTAGCAACTTTCAAGCCACCCTAGACCGCAAGTGAGGCTCTGTTCTCCAACCTTCACCACATTCAGAGCCCTGGAATTTGGAATCCAGATGGAGGTACATGTCTAAACTATAGGAAGAGATTGTTTTCACTGATGCATCACTTACACTTTAGTTACATACTTACTGTATTTGCCTCTGTATTTTTTTTTTTTTTTGAGAGTCTCTGTGTGAACTCACTATATAGCCCAGACTGGCTTAGAACTCACTGTGATCCTCCTGCCTCAGCCTCCCAAGTGCTGGGACTACAGGTATGCACCATTGTTCCTGACTATGATATTTTGCTTTTGTTAATTCCAATGCCTTCATTCAAAACTTTTACCCTGAAGGTTCAGTTTTGTTCAGGATTCTGTTTACCACTGGTACAAACCTCTGAAATAGGTAAGAGACACTAGGAATGGAGAGGAGGAATTAGGTGCAAGTAAAACTCTAGATCCTACACTTCAGTCAGGTTGCAAACATGTGACGAGCAGGGCTCACAGGTCCCTGGTAATTACAGTTAAGGGAATCCAACAATCCTTAGAACAAGGCCAGAACTTCCCTTTTTGTTTTTGGAGAGAGGAGGGGTACCAGGCATTGAACTCAGGACCTCACGCTTGCCAGATAGGCACATGCCACTGAGCTAAATCCTCTGCTAAGGCCAGAGTTTCTAACTCATTGTGTTAACATAAATAAAACAAACTGCAGCAGTTCCACATTTCATCATAAAGGTTGTGTAGCTATATACTACTTAACTCAGAATGACTGAGCCTATGATCTCAGCATTCTGGGAGGCTGAGGCAGGCAGATCACAGTTCGATCCCAGCCTAGGTAAATTATTAACTTGGTGAGACATGGTCTCAAAAGAAAAATTAAAAAATGCTGGTGATTTAGTTCAATGTAGAGACCCTGGGTTCAATCCTCAGTACTAAGAAAAGAAAAGAAAACAAAAGGGGACAGAGAGAGAGAGAGAGAGAGAGAGAGAGAGAGAGAGAGAGAGAGAGATAACCAGCGCTCTTCCCATCCTACCCACCAGTTCCCCAGTTGACTTTTGTTGTATGGGGACATCTGGCAAATACTGGCTCAGCCTACAAACATCTTTCTTCTGTAGTGATTAGAATAAGGCGATTCTAATCAGGAAAACATAACTTTATCAAAATTTATTATATCAGCTGATTTACAAAATAACTTTGGCTTGGTTGGCCTAGAATGAATGTAGCTTAAAAAGTAGGATTGGTATTTTATTTGATCTCTGTTGGGTTCTGTGAGTTCTATGAGCCTGTTAAAAATACATGGCATAAAAAAGAGTTTTCTGAAAGCAAAACTTGCTGTTTGACAAACTTGTAGGCCCACGGGTCCCTGCTCGGGAGCACGGGGCCTCACCTCTGTGAATACAGACGCGCTACATTTACCAGAGTGCCGGGGGCAGCTCTTAACATCACATGACAAGGGGAACATTTGTTAATCAGAAAAGCTACAACCTATTCATACTGATTGTTTGATTATTTCGCTGCCGACCTCTGAGGTCCCATTGTCGGTTGAATTAGTTATAGTAACTTATATTTATTTTAGCAACTAGCTATTATGACTGCAAACTCTTCTTATCGCTAGATGATTGATAGGCACATTAAGAAGTTGTTCAACAGGTTGCTTGGTTTGAAGAAATGTTTAAGTCTTGATGGGCTACTTTTTTTTTTTTTAATCAGTAAAGACTGGAAATTAGTCTAGATAAGTCCACGGTAATGTTGGAAATGTTGGTAAAGTCTAGAAATGTTGTTTTCAAAGTGTAATGTCATTTCTTTGAATTTGATTCCACTTAAAACAGTAGATTCTCTCAATACTTGTTCATACATTTAAATGTATCTTGGTATGTTGGGGAATGTTCTGGAACAATTTGCTCTCCTTATGGTGAATGGAGGTGTGCTAGGAGAGACAGTGTCAAGCAGCTGAAGGTGATAGCAAATCTACCAGTACTAATTTTTGAGTTTTTCTTCTTTCTGTTTAGCTTTGTTTTTGTTTTTTGTACAGCCTCCATTTTAGAAATGTCTCTTAGGCCTTCACATAAGTTAGCCCCACAAATCTCTACCAGTTTTTCCCACTGGTGTCTGTGTGGTTTTGATTTTTAAACATTAGTAAGGTAGTATAAGACACACAGTTATAGCTATCTGATAGGCGAAAGGGTTAAAGTCCTCAGTTTTATTCTAGTGTTTGGTAGTACAGGCCCAGCAAGGGTTCTGGAGCAGGCCAGCTGTCATTTGCTTTCGTGAGAGTCCTTCTTCCTGAATACACAGGAACCGTGGTCAGCACGGACACAGGTCTGAATAGACACACATGAATAAGTCACAAACAAATGACCGAAAATTTCTCTCAAAAGGAGGCCAAATAATATCGCTAGAAAATTCTGTTGCATAACGATTCACCTTCCAGAAAGCATCTGGTGGTGTGTCAAGATATTACACAGCACCTTGACTTCAGAAGATGACTTCTTTTTTTTTTGGTACTGGAGATAGAACTCATGACCTCACACCTGCCAGGCAGGATGACTTCTTGTACAGAATTGTGCCGTGTGTGTGTGTGTGTGTGTGTGTGTGTGTGTGTGGTGAGTGAATTCAGCACTTTGCACAGGACTCTAGGCACTGTTCTACATCTGGTTCTGTTGAGACACGCTCTCAGGAAGTTGCCAGGGTTGGCCTTGAATTTCCCCGCCTCCTGCTTCAGCTTCCCCAGGAGCTGGGACCACAGGGGCGCACCAGCACACCTGGTGAAATCGGACCATTTCACACATCTCTTATGAAGGTAAATACCAAGAAATACAATGACATGGAGGGCATTTTGGAAATACCGGATGAGCAGAAGAGCATGGGGATGCAGTGACGGAGAGTTCCTGTTACTGACGCCGGCCTCGAGTCACCTGGGCTCTGCTGAGCGTGTGGAGCCCTTCAGCTGGTCCATCCACAGAGGATGGGGAAGTGACAACATGGCAGCTCTGGTCCTTAATAAAGGCACAGCCTCGTCTCTTTCTCCCCCTCTACCAGTTGCCTTGGAAACACAGTTCCTTGTCAATTTTTTGAATTACATTAATATTAAACCATGACTTTGAATCAGGAAGAATACAAAGTATCTGAAGAGTAATATTTATATCTTCCATGTGACATTGGGATCACATGGATAAACGTTTAAAATGTTTTGGAGAACGCGGAAAAATAAGGAAACAGAATTCAAAAATAAAGCACAGAACTTGTTAGACTAGTTTCTGTTTAAAACTTGGTGGGTTACACCTCTTTGTTTTAAACCATTAGAACTGCAATGATCAAATATCAGATTCCTTCGAGTCTCCAGTTTCTGCCGCAAAGTTTTGATGAAAGCACTGTATTTAGTAAACTGTTTTACTCACACAGTTTTCCTCCAGGATGTGCTTCCCAGGTCTGCTGTTTTATGACATGATGGCTATTGAAAGGCCAGATGCTGCTGACTTTCCCAAGGTTTATATTTATATATCATAATCACCCCCTCTTTGGAACACTTTAAAGGAAGCAATGTGGTCTGTTCGAAGTGGGCATCGGGAGACCTGCTTCTGTTTTGACTCTGACCTGTGCCTTGGGGCAGTCAGTCAATTCCTGAGTGCCTCACTCTTCCTGGCTGCCTATTGGGGATAATAATATCTTCTACCCACTTCACAGGGTGGCTTTAAAAAAAAAAAGGACTTGATTAGTTAATGTTTGCAAACCACTCTGGGATTCTTTGATAAAATACAAAGAACTTTTATTTATGACAATAATAATAGTGTCTTGGCCCTGTAGGCTTCCTTTCATCCAAAGATCCCAAAGTACTTACCACAGGCTCATAATTTCACAGAGGGCTATTCTGGTGGCCGACACTCCTTGAAGAAACAGATGGTAACTAGCAGTCTGGGTTTGCACTGGAGAGAATTAGGTCTCCTTTGGGCTTCTTACATTATTTGCATAAACTTCCTGACTGAAGAGAGGCTCCGAGAGAGAACAGGGAGGATCCAAGTCGGACACCTTCCTCATCCCTCATCACTGCTTATGGGGAGTCACAGGGGTTGGGAATTTTTTTTTTTTTGGTCTTTTTAAGATGGGTCTCACTATGCAGTTCAGGCTGGCCTTGACTCACTTTGTAGCCCAGGCTTGTATTTGCTATGATCCTCCTGCCTCAGCCTCCCAAGGGCTGGGATTACAGGCATGCACCACCACACCCACCTGGGTTGGGAATTTGGAACATGGACATTTGCAACCCCCAGATCTACCAGTTGAGAACTGGTTAAGGCTTGAGAGTAGACAACTGGTAAGTTACTTTCAACATGCAACAAGGATGCCAGTCCCATACAAGACCTGGGCTCTCCCCTAGACTGCCTGGTTAGACCAACTTCCGGTTAATGCACAAAGATGAATTCCATGCTACTCTGCATACACATGGAGGCCTGTTAAGAAGAAAAGGGGATGAGGTGGCTCCAGCCTGAAGTTGTTTACTATGTATTTGAGAAGTTGCAGCTCAGCTACAGGAAAGAATTAGTACTGTATAGAAGGCGGAATGTTGTGTAGAACATAGCAGGGAGCTATCCTGCTGGATGGGCATAGTTCAGGAAACCACTTCAGGAGAAGTGGCTATGTAGGGGCATGCTTTCTGCAGCTCTGATGCGCACTGGGGACAGGGTGCTCATGTTGGGAGGCAAGGCAGGGGGTTGACCCTTCAGAGGTATGGGGTCTCTGGTGGTCAAGCCGGGAGGAGGAATCTCCCACAGTACCAGGAATTTTCTTAGGTAAGCAAAAGAGTTTGGACTTCATTTAATTCACTTCTTTAAAAAAATACTATGAAGACTTCAGAACCCAGGACCTTGAGGCTGCCATGTTTTGGAGTCATTCTTTCGCAACTGCGAGTAGGGATCATTAGAGTAGGAAAGAGCTCTAGTGCCAGGAGGCTGGCTGGAATCTGATACAGTAATCAGAGGGGTGGAACTGTATGTAGAAGGGTTGTGATAGAAATGGAGAGAAATTAGTAAAAATAGAGCTTTTAAATGAGAATCTACCACGGGGCAGGGCTGTATCTTATTCTCATAGAAAACCAAGGTGATGATGACATTCATTCCTGTGAGCAGGGATTTCCTGCTGTGGAAATGGGCTTATAAATTAGGAAAATGCAGGGATCCCTGAGATTACAGCGGGCCATTTCCCCCTTTACTCATGAGGATGCCCCAGGGTCTGTCTGCACTGCTAACTGAGCTCTGAGAACCTGCAGAAGAATGCGGTGAGGGGAGCAGTCTGTGCTTGGTGAGGGGTGGAAAACATCTGGGAAAGGCCGGCTGGGGATCTCTCTCCAGCTCCACGGGAAGCACCGGGACTGCGAAAGTTCAGGAGCAATCCAGACCGGCAGTGGGCCCAGCCAAGATCCAGAAGTCAGGATGGTTAAGCAAAGCAGGATATAAGAGTGGCCGAGGTGGCTGCTATCAGCCTGCCAATGAGGCTTATCGGCTTGGGAATTCAAAGTGGGAAGGTTTAAGTCCCAGGCAAATGAGTTACAGACAGAAGCTAGCACCTGGCAGTTGGTTCCTCTGTGCCCGATGCTGGGTCCTCCCTCGCCTTCCCTGGGTGGGTGCAGCCAGCTCAGCTGTCTCCAGTTCAGTTTCTCAAAGGACGAGGACTGGGCAGCTAATGTTCTTGATGTGGACCCTGAGGAAGTGAGTAGTATTTCCTGGTTAGAAAAAGTGAGAGTGTCAGGCCAAGGGCTGGATTTTCTGTCTCTTTGGTCAACATCCTGGAAGCCCAGGCTTTAAACATTTTTTATGGACCCAGGATGAATTGGGGATAATTCCAGTTAGATCAGAAACAGTTTAAGAAAGGAACTCCTTTCTGCTCCTTTCTGAGGTTTTGAAAGGGAGAAAGGCTAAAATAAAATGACAGCTGAATTTAAACCCACAATACCTAAAACATTGGCTGGTTTTAAAACTCTCCTACACATGCTCAGCACATTAGCTGTCATTTCTAAAGCTTGCAATTTGACTTACGAATCTACACACTGATTACATTTTGGATACATTTGGCAGCCAAAGTAGAGCAGGAAGTCATTATTGGATAAAAAAAGGGCCACACAGCAGGAAGTTTTTATTGGCAAATACCAACTTACGTATTCACGGAATCCTATTATCACAGTACTCTAAGGACTCTACCGTCCTCATGAAGGTCTTTGCTAAAAGGTGTCCAGAGGAATAACAGTCTCTTGTCTTTTAATGACCTGCCCCTTTTTAACTCTCGAAACCGTATTCCAGCCCCCAACTACTATTGTCTTAATTTAAACCCATTTTGAGGGTTATCTCCTCTGTGAATGTGGAAAACAGTTATCATCTTTTCTTTCCAAAGCTTTCATATTCTAGAAGGCTGCAATTACACCCCCCTCAGTTTTCTCAGCTTTAAGTGGAATAATATACGTGTGTTTTTCTGACCTTTATTCGATCCCTGGAGGTGTGAGAGACTGTTCTGTGAACAATCTTGTTTATCACTCATGAAGGCCTGGGGCCCGAGCATTTTCAGCTCCATATAAGGTTATGGAGAGGGGCTTGAGGTTCAAGGGTTAACATCTCTCAAACAATAAACAGCAGAGCCACACTGAAAAAACTGTGGGTTTTTTTGTACCGGGGATCGGGATCGAACTCAGGACCTCGCACTTGCCAGGCTGGCACTTATGCCACTGAGCTAAATCCCCATCAACTGTTGTTTTTAATTGAACACAGGAATCAGATTTTCCAATACTTTGAACCAACACCTTCAACTACTTTCCCTTTCTTCTTCTCCTCCTTCTTTTCCTTCTCCTTCTCCTCCTCTTCCTCTTCCTCCTCCTCCTCCTTCTTCTGTCTTTTTTGAGACAGGGTCTCGCTATGCAATTCAGGCTGGGCTTCAGCTCACACTGTAACCCAGGCTGGTCTCGAACTCACAGTGATCTTCCTGCCTCAGCCTGCTGAGTGCTGGGACTATAGGCATGTGTCAACACCTCCTTCCTTCTTCTTTTTCTGAATTTTAATTTTTAAAATTTTTATTATTAAGTTTATTGGTACAATTTAGATATATGCAATGATCGCATTCATCACTGGGAATTTGTACTTGTGCATGATATCTGCTGGTACCTCTCCTTTTTCCCATTCCCTTCCCTCTCTCTTCAAACTCTTTTTCTTTTTTGATTCTTTTCATTTTTTGTTGCACAAGGCCATTTGTCCCCAGCTTCTTTCCTCTCCTCTTTCTTTGAGCACTTAAGATCTCATTGTTCTTCTTAGCTGTCATTTAAAAGTACTTATATCTATGTCATATGCATATTTTGTGATGTTTGTATATGATAGTCCCCCTCTTTTTTATTTAAAATGGAAGTTGCAAGTCAAAACCATGACTTCTTACCCAAAACACAGTGCTCTGAGCATGGTCTTATAGAACAAGGAGAAAAAGGTGTCATATTATGAGGAAGACAGAGACATGTGCAAAGTCAGACCATTTCTCCTTTCTGTTCTGTACAAATGTTGCCAAACATTGCACAGAACAAGCTGGGTGGTACTGGGGTCAGAACCCTTGAGTTGAAATTCTAACTCTAAAATGTACTGTGTGTCCAACTTGGGAACAGTTCCTGTAACTTTCTGACCATCCGTTTTCTTTTTAGGAAGATGGGGTGAGTGAATGCAATTGGGTGGGCACTTGCGTTGAGCTGGGTGTATGGTATTTGCTGTGACTATGGCTTTTATAACCGGACTATCCTATTGTGTGCCTTTCTTGAAATCACTCTCTTGATTTCTTCAAGAGCAGAGCCGATTCTTCATTTTTTTTTTTTTACTTCCTCTTCCTCCAGCCCAGTGCTTGCTGCTTATTAGTCTTCAATAATTTTTAAATTTGTTTGCAATAACCTCTCACTATGTTATCCAGGCTGGTCTCAAACTCCTGCTGATCCTCCTGCTGCCCAAGTGGTGATCCTCCCGATCTGCCTGCTTTCTAGGTATGAATGTGCATCATTCTCTTGAGAGATGTGGGTTTCCTGTTGCAGGGTAATTTTTGATGGTGAACTCATCTTCAAATATACATGGCCCCCCACCCCCGTACTGGGGATTCAACTCAGAGCCTTTGTATTGAGCTACCTCTCCAGCCCTTTTAAGATTTTCTTTCTTTCTTTTCTTTCTTTCTTTCTTTCTTTCTTTCTTTCTTTCTTTCTTTCTTTCTTTCTTTTCTTCTTTCTTTCTTTTTTCTTTCTTTCTTTTTTTCTTTCTTTCTTTCTTTCTTTCTTTCTTCTTTCTTTCTTTCTTTTCTTCTTTCTTTTTTCTTTCTTTCTTTCTTTCTTTCTTTCTTTCTTTCTTTCTTTCTTTCTTCTTTTTTTTCCTTACACACAGAGTCTCTCCAAATTACCAAATTGTCCAGGCTGGTCTTGTACTGGCAGTCCTCTTGCTTCAGCCTCCCAGAGTGCTGGGATTACAAGAGCATTTTGTAATGACTAAATGAATAATCCAGGTTAGATTTCAGACTCAAAACCGAACACAAGTGAGTTTTATAAACTGTGCTTTGTTCTAGGCCTTCACATAATGGAGGTACTCAAGTAAATATTCAAGTTACTTGAAAACACCAGTGACTGTATTTTTATTTCTAGTATTTCACTTAGCTCTATTTCAGATATAGATTTCTTTCTTCTTTTTTATTTCTTTTTTTTCCCTTTAATATGCTCTCATTGTCTTAGGGATTCTCTTCTTTCTTTACTTTTTTACCCTTTGTGTGTGTGTGTGCACACAGGGGGGTGCTGGGGCTGGAGCAAGGCCCTCACATTGAGCACAGTTCTTTGTACATTTAAGGCAAACTTATTTTAAAGCCCCTTTCAGATTATCCTGTTTCTCCTGGTTCCTGAACTATAAATCTTTCCTGTGTTTGGATTTTGTGTATCCTTTTCATAAAGGATATGGATTTCCTGTTGAGTTGTAAAATTTGTTTTTGGTACTAGGAATTGAACTCAGGACCTTGTGCTTGCCAGGCAGGCGCTGTGCTGCTGAGCTATGTCCTCGACCCCTGTGTTGTCATTTTTGATGGTGAACTCATCTTTAGGTGAGAGTTGTATCTGGACTGTGGCAGCTTAGATGAGATGGGTAGAAACTGACTCTGCTGAGATTCTGCAGAAAAAAGTGAACCAAGAGCAGCGTCTGGTATCTGAATGAGGCCTCGAGAAAGCCCTGCAGATCACTCCTTCCACCAGCCTGCGGTTACACCGCGTTCCCACTTCCTAAGATGTTGATAAGGGCCTTGTAAAAGGTCCTCTTCCTGCTGTCCTCTTCCTGCTGTCACTCTGATGTGGGAAACTAGATGGTCCAGATAGATGAGTGATTTAAAACCATGCTGCTTTCCAGGCCTGAGTTTCCTTAAGAGTGCTTACTAAAGTGGCTGAGTGGTGACTTTTTCTCCCTGGAACATAGAAGGAAGCTCATGGGTGGATATTTTCTAGGGAACATAGAAGAAACATACAAGGAAGCTCATGGGTGGTTATTTTATAGCCTGCAGAAGCTTTCATGGTATTTATTATACAGAAGTAATAAATATATTTAGCATTACATTCATAAAGAGAACATACTTTGCTGTATTTTCCAATATACCAAAGTGAGCCCTCTCTGTCACATACGAGTCTAATCACCCCTGACCTTGCAAGTGGACAACTGAAATATTTTCCAAATCTAAAAGTAGATTTAGGGCCGGGGATTTAGCTCAGTGGCATAAGCGCCTGCCTGGCAACCATGAGGTTATGAGTTTGATCGTTCTATCCCTGGTACCAAATAAATAAATAAATAAATAAATAAATAAATAAATAGTAGATTTAGAAAATTCTGTAACATTTACAGGGTTTTCTAGCATGGTAGCAGTTGCAATGGAGAACTCTAGTGTCTGATTTTTATAGCTCTGCACTATGGAGACAAGCTTGTGCTTCCTTACTTCTCCAGGTAAAATCACCTGTGAAGAACTTGATCTTTCCTGCTTACACTGGCTAGATTTTGGAACTTGGTAAATGGAGCTTTTGAAATTTCAAGAAAGCCCTATCTGGAATTCTGTCACCTGTGTACAACACTCGGAAGGATAGAATATGATAGGATAGCATGGCTGGTAGTCCTGAAAAATGAAATCCTTAAAGTGTGAAATTCTCAGCCGAATAATCGTAAGTCAATGAAAGCACTTGGGATTGCTTTTCTTACTTTGTTTGCATCATCTTATGCTTATGAGCAGCTCTGAGTTATATCAAATTTGATATAATCAAATACAGATCAACAAATTGGATGTGGTGGCACATGCTTGTAATCCCAGCACTCGGGAGTCTGAGGCAGGAGGATACTTAGAAGTTTGAGACCGACCTGGGCTACAAAGTGAGCTCAAGATCTGGCTGAACTGCATAGTGAGACCCTGTCTCAAAAAGACAAATAACAACAACAACAACAACAACAAAACAAACAAACAAACCAAAAAACACAGACTAACAGATGATGTGGGTGCTGCATGTGTTGCTCTCATACTAACCAAACGTGAGCCCAGATTTGACAGATTATCAGCATGCTCACAACCGCAAAGATCACATGTATTGTGCAAAAGCATGCCAAGTGCAAACTTTTACCTTTAAGTAAAAACCGTTTGTATCACTCAAAGTTCTGTTTTTATGTTTTTCTTTTCAGACAAAAGATGGTAAGGTATGAGCTGTGTTCCTCTAAACTGAAACCTCGATATGGAGGTTAGATGACTTTTAAGCATTTTGTGAGAAATAAGTGGGTTTTAGGGTGCAGTCTGGGCACTTGGCTTCTAAAAGGTTCAGTGTCACTGACTTAGGCACAGACTCTGGAATTTCTGGAAGGAGATGATGAGTAATCCTTTGAGGATGATACCTGATTCTTATAATAGATTTAGATCCAAGAGATTGAAGATATCAGTGTTTCAAGGATGGGTAGATCCCTGGTTTTCCCACCAGGGATTTTGTAGTGTAGTGAAGATTTATAGACCCAAGGCAATGGCAAGGGTACAAGATAACAAAATGCTGTCTGGCTGGTAAGTACAGAATAAGGAGTTATGGGAGTAAATATACAAAGGTAATTAATTGTGCCAAGTGGAAAAGCAGAGATTGTGCTAAGGGAAAAGCAGAGAAAGAAGGTAGCTTTCTGGCTGCTCGTGGGATGAGGATTTTACTAGGAAGACCACGCTGGATGGCATTTGTAGTAGAAAGATTAGCTTGAACAAAGACAAGTGTGACTGCCAGGATACTGGATGCAAAAAACAATTCAGGGCTGGGAACGAAGCTCAGTGGCACAGTGCCCACCTGACAAGCTTGAGGTCCTGAGTTTGATTCCTTGTACCACTCCTCCACCCCAAATTCAGAACATAATTCATCTATTTATCTCTTCTAAATGAAATAATACCTGGTCCAGAGTCCTCACCTCTCTCTGGTCAGGAAATGCAATGCATCTCCTTTCAGGGTGATGCACAAGTGGGACGGAGCTTGGTCTTGGGGCCTTGGGCTGTCTCTGTGCTGTCTGTTTTTGAAGCTCCTGGGGTCCCTCCGTTGGCTGTGCGTGGTGCTTCCTCTTCAGAGTGCGTTTTCTCACTGAAGTCTGAAGGCTTCCTGGGAGCTGGGCTGGGGTTGCTCGATTCTGGGTGCACACCTATTAAATGCCCCTATTTCCATTTGGCACTGAGCGCTACCCTCACTGTGCCCAGACATCTGCGCCTGGCTCAGAATCCAGACGGTGAGCTTCCTGCCTCATGTGAGGGTGGAGGGCAGTTACCTGACTGCAGAAGGGAAGGTCAAGATCTGGGTCCAGGAGCCCTTTATAAGACGTTTTAGTGGCTTCCTCACCTCATCTCCATTGCCTGATGCTTCCAGCATTTGAGCCCGAAGGCCAAAGTGCCAGCTTGCCATCCTCGGGGTGCTCTGGGCGTTCCCCCCAGCCGTGGCCAAGCTGGCAGCTTCTTCCCAGAAGCTGTCTGTCTTCTGCTGGGGCTACAGATATGTGTGATTTACCCATGAAGACATTTGTATTGCTTCTTGTTGGTTTATGGAAGATGGTAGAAGATGCTCCATCTTTGTAATACACGATCTTTAGGTTAATATGTGTTTTCCCCTTATTTGCTGTCTGACACTTTCTAGGTTTTGTTTTTTCCCCTCCTCAGGCATTAGACGTTTCTTTTCTATTAGGCTTTCTCTTTCTTTGTATTAAAAATGGGGATCCACCCTTGTATTACCGTCTTAATTTTTATTGTTACAGTTTTGAAGCTCATATTTTTTAAAATTTATTTTCTGGAGAAGGTCTTACTGTGTAGTACAGGCCAGCCCCAAACTGACAATCTTCCTGCCTCTGCCTCCCACATAGTGAGATTACAGGTAAGTGCCACCATGCCCAGCTTTAATGCTTATGGTTTAAAGGTTTAGTAATGTGTTTTATTGTTGTTATTGTTGTTGTTTTTCTGGAAATTGAACTCAGATCTTGTGCTGCCAGGCTGGCATGTATGCCAGGTAATGTGTTTTGTGGAATGTGTTTCAAAGACACTAGAGACAACAGTGAGAAATGGAAATTAAAGAATGAATTAGGGAGGATTTGTAATTAAAAATGGACTAAGTGTCTGTATTAATACAAGGTAAATTCTTTAATAAAATTATCTTTTATTTATACTTTTAGTTAATTAGGACTATTAATTTTTTTAAACAATACTGGGGGCTGGGGCTATAGCTCAGTGGCATGGCGTCTGCCTGGCAAGCACAAGGTCCTGAGTTTGATTCTGGAAAAACAAAAACAAAAACAAAACAATACTAGCGATTGAGCCCAGGGCCTCATGCATACTTGGCAAGCACTCATTCACTGAGCTGCATCTGCAGACTATTAGTCCTTTAAAAGTTAAAAATTAATCATTATTTGCCTGCCATTTCCATCTCCTCTCCATCTTCAGGATCACTTGAAGCATCCTCTACCAAACTTTTAGCTGTTACTTTTATATCCATATCACCAGATAACTGATTCTTACATTGCTTTATCTATATTTTTCTGTTATGATCTATTAACTTCCTGCTATGGAAGATGAGAGTTTAGATCTCTTTCACCAATCCTTCTTTTCTTTCTTTCTTTCTTTCTTTCTTTCTTTCTTTCTTTCTTTCTTTCTTTCTTTCTTCCTTCCTTCCTTCCTTCCTTCCTTCCTTCCTTCCTTCCTTCCTTCTTTTGGAAATAGAGTCTTACTATGTAGTTCAGCCTAGATTTGGACTCACTATGTAGCCCATGTTGGCCTGGAATTTGCAACAATCCTCCTATCTCAGCCTTCCAAGGGCTGGGATTATAGGTGTGTGCCACTAACCTTGGCTGTTCACCTACTGATTTTAAGATGTAGTCTTCCTTAGACTACTTACTATATTAGCATTTGTCCTTTTTGTCTGTCTATCAATGTTTACTTAATTTTTGCAATTTTCTCTTCTCCCATTTACTTCTCTTCTGGGAATGCTGCTTTCAACAAAAAATTTTTTTTTCTATAATTTGAGTAAGATAAAAACATATGTTTAGTCCTTTAGTCCATCATCTTCAACTACAAATCTTTTCATTCTTTTTTTTTTTTTTGGTCCCAGTGATTGAACTCACGACCTTGCCCTTGTCAGGCAGGCATTTGTATTGCTGAGCCAAATCCCTGGCCTCTCTTTCATCCATTTTTAAATTTCTGCTTCTGACTGTTGTCCCTAGTGTCCTTAAAACTGTATTCCAGAACTCACAACCCATGGCACTTGGTTGAGGTTGGCTTGCTCATCTTTCCAAGGTTGAGTAACCCAGTCCCATAAATGTCGATGAAGTCTTAGAGTCTCCTCATGTGAATGAGAAAACAGCACTATTTTGTTGACCAATTGCAACTATTTTTTTTTCTGATCTGGAGCTCATAAGCACTCTGACTCTTGCTCTATGTCTGGGAAGAAAATCTAAAGGCATAATTCAATTGACACAAGGAAGCTACTTGTGTTACAACTGACTGGTAGTGAAGAAGAGAGCAAATTTCACATTATGATAGGAGACTCCTCCCCTTACTGGATAATTATAGAGACAAGCAGAGTAGCACAAAGATATTCTATAATAATGTGGTCTCCCCACACCCCACTCTCTAACAGGAAGCCTGGCCTCACCATTTGCTAGAGTTAATGTCTGGGATACAGAGGTCCCCTGACTCAGTGAGGACTCTGCCTGTCTCAGGGTTTACCTCAGAGTGAGTGTGCTTTTCTCTTGCTCAACCTGATTGAGGAGGAAGCAGAGGTGTGTGGCTCAGAACACACACACTGCCACGTAGCCTTGAGTGCAGTCTGTTCCTGGGGAGACTGCCTTGCCCAAGAGCCCTTAGTCTTTATGAGCTCCTGTTTCCTCACCTGTAGAGCAGGAAAACGAATACCTGCCCCGCAGGTTTCTGTGAAGATTAAACGCGATAACCTGTAGGAAGCGCTTACAACAGCAACGGCGCTGGGGATGCACTTGCTGTTTGCAGTTGATACACACTGTGCCTCTTCGCTCCGTCGTCATCTGCAATTCCAAGAGTAACAATATTTTCAGTTTGCCTTAGACACCAGAAAACCTGTGAGCCAGACCTGCAGTGGTATATTTGGTAGCCTTTGGGGTTAATTATGATACAGACGTTTAAAAATCTCCCAAAGATGCAATTGCCCCCCCCCAATTCCTTATGCTTAAAAAAAAAAAAAGACGAGGTTAAGAAAGCTCGAGTGATCATCTCAGGGAAGCCCATCAAGATAAGGACTTAGAATTTGTCTAAATTAAAAACATTTTTAGCACAATGTACCAGAGCACATCAGAAGGGTGTTGGCTTATGCTATAGATTCTGAGACTAGCTTTATCATTCAAGCCATTTTCTGTGTGTTTCCTTTTATGAACTATCACATGGTAGAACATGGAACAGATGCTGGACTGGATATGAAGACGGTGAACAAGCTGGATTCTTCCCTTCATGGAGGCCCCAAAGTGACCGGTCTAATTCCATTACTGTTTTTCCATTCCATCTCTCTTCCATTTTCTCAGTCTCTATTCTGACTTGGGGACAGCGTGGAAGGGCTTATTTTGGAAATGCTGCACTGGCCTAGTTTGCTGAAACTTTCCTGTGTGACTTCATGGCGCAGCCAGGACCTAGAAATACCTGTCCTGTAACTAAGCTGTCATTTAAAACATCCTCCGATGGCTTAGTGTGATTTAACCACTCATTCTGTCTTTTTCAACAGCTTCACATGCAGTCACTATCGTGGATTCTTATCAATATGGGACACCAATGAGTGCTTTTGAGCTCTCAGTGTTTTTGGAAACTCGTGCATCGTTGAGGTCAGCCGCCGGAGGGCTGAATTCCCAGTCTGCATTCTTCTTAGCACTGCACTTCCTCAGGGCGACACCACTCTGACTGGACTCACAGGTCACGTTTTCTGCCGTGTCTTTGGTTGGGAACTTTAAGCTCTGGCAGATGCAGCATCTCGGCAAGGAGACAGAGGCAACACGATGATTCGGTCTGTCTAGCAGCTCTGCGTGCAGGGTGCAGGGTGCAGGGCGAGCTGCAGGCCTCAAAACCCTCTCTTCCTTGCTGGGCCATCTCCCACCCAAGAGCACAGGAGCGGAGATCTTAGCCTCAGATTCTGTGTTAGATCACAACCTGCAACATCAAATCTATTTCATACCATTACGGGTTGCTCCAGTGATCTAGGACAAACAGTACACTTTTCTAAAAGCTTAAATGAGAAGCAAAAGGCCAATAATATAAACGTCTACTTTTTCTCTTTGGTTGACAGGGAAGAAAATATTAATATTTAGTATTATGTATGTTTATGGCTAAAAATAAAACTGCTTCTGAAGCAGTATTTTGTTTTGAAAAAGCTATTTACACTTTGTTTTTTCCAAAATCTGATCATCACAATGTTCTATCTGCCTGATTTTATTGTTTTCTTGGTATATTAAGATGTTTAGTTTCTTAATTTTTTTCTTTTCTTTATCATGATCCATATGGCTCAAGCTTTCACCCCCTTGGCAAGATCTTTTGGTCTGATCCCTTAAATTGTTTGTACTGATTATCAATGAAAGTCCTCAGGTTCTGGGGACCTCGCCTTTTTCCTTTCAAGTGTCCTCAGAATCAGCAGGTTCTTATGCTGCAGAATTTATTGTTGGGGCTGTAAGAGCAATTCAGCGCCTCAGTTTTGCAATTTGATGCCAACTTCTAGTCATCATCCAGTCTTTCTCCTTTCTTCCTGGCTCCCAACCTCTCCCAGGACATCAAAAGGAGCCCTGCTTGAAGGGGCAAAGATCACACTCACAGGACATTCTGAATTTAAATTGTGATTCTACTTTATATGACCATTTTTTATTTTCTGTTTTCTCTAGAACCCAGCCCATTGCTGAATTATATCAAGTAGGAAAAAAAAATGCTGAAAAGAAGCTAGTTAAATGTTACATCAGAAAATGCCCAGCCAAGGTTGAATAATTATTATAATTATGCCTCCTGCTTTGTTTGAAGTCATTTTGTTGTTTTGACAGTCTTGTGTAGTTCTAGGCTTTTTAAAAACAGAATTTATGTTACATGAATTGGAGGCAGGAGATTATTCAAAAACCCCAAATCTCTGGGCTACATTTAGGAATTAATGTGACTTTTTACTTCTCTGCTGAAAAGCATTTTTGAGGTTCATACTCTAAATGAACGAACAAGCAAAGATGTAGATATATGTATGTATAGAGATATATTAGAAAGAGAAGAAGTCAAAATACTCACTTCAGGTGCGAGCAGTGGAAGAGTCTGCATTTGGGAGAATGAGGAAGGAGGGGATATGGAGGTTTCTGGGTGAGACAGGCCCCAGTCCTATTTTCCCCACTGCAGCAGGTGCTGAACTATGGATAAGTAGATTCTTGCCCTAGACATCTGTCCAACACATTACGTGTCTCTGTCCATAATATACTTTGTCCCTGAACTCTCTTATGTCTTAAATAGGAGATGGATTTCCTGCTGGTCAGTCTCTTCTTGAGTCAGCCCTTCACACTCATCTTTGGAAGTACTACAAAGAAATTATCCTAAGCATTCATTTTGGCCCTGGTTTTCATGTTCCGGTTCTTGGACCAGTGGTTGGTTTCTTTGGAGAGAATCTCAGACGGGTACGCCAACTGTTACAAAGTTGTGGGTATCAAATTACAACCTGAAATTAATATTCAGCATCATCAGAATATTTTAAAGCGAAGTCACCAAATACAGAGCTCGTGGAGAAAATGTGGGACATCGCCTTTCTCTTTGTAGTCTTTCAACAAGGTCTGGTCCTGTGGAGTGAAGATGTACAGTGTTTTACTCAGAGATGGTGTTCTGAGCTGCATCCCTGCGCTGAGAATCCTCCAGTAGGAAAAGTTGAGAGGAATATGAATTTGAATGATGATGGTGAGCAACTACACACATGTACCGAAGTAACACTTCAAAAGTAATAGAGGAATTTATGTGATGCCATCAATTTCATAATAGCAACAATGCAAAACTCACAAAACCATTTTATAAAGACTTTGAATGAGATTCTTGTATGAATTTTGTTTTTTCAAAAATGTATTCACTCTATTTGATCTCATAGAAAAAACTGCTGCGTTTTCCTTTGTATACCATGCTGGAGTAATCTTGGACAGCAGCTGGCTTTTAGCACACTAAACTTTCTGTTTGTTGTGTATGTAAATAATTTATTGGGGAAAATGTTTGAAATGAAGAAAGTGCTTTGCTATTTAATTTCTAATAAAAATAGAACAAAACTTTGTTCTTCCTCCTTTCCTCCCTCCCTTCTTCTGTTCTGTCTTCTTCTTTGGTCTTTTTGAGAGACACTCACTTCTTAGTTGAGGCTGGCCAAGGACTTGCTATATAGCTCAGAACAGTCTCAAACGTGATCTTCCCGTCTCAGCCTCTGGAGTTCCGGGAGCTCAGGTGCGCACCACCATGTTTGTCTCCATGATCTGTTCGTTCTTTGTGAAAACAGCTCCAAATATTGAAAATAAAAGCTTAAGAGAGGAGACTTTTTTAAAAAAAATAAAATCTGTTAATTTAAAAAAGTTAGACTCTTAGAAGACAGAGGTCTCATCTATTTTATTCATTGCTATGTGACCAGTGACAAGGTATATATTTTTCTGTTAGAAATTGTTCTTTATAGTCTTTTGTACAATGACTATAGATCATGTGAAATCAAAATTATTTGCTTCAAATTTTCTGAGCTTTCTGACTTATTAATATTATTGTCATTATTCTGTTGGTTTCATAGCCTCCCTTGTCCGCTTCCTATCCCCTTTCTCACTACTCAGTTGTTTTGGGGTTTAGCTTAGGGTCAGAGACTTTAGATTCTGGGATAAAGAAACTGTGCAGTGGTAGAACCAGTTTTGCGGGGCCTGGACAGCAGGATAGATCTTAGGAACACAGGAAATGTTCAAATGCACCTACAAGGTGCAGGGCCACCTGGCCATGCAATCACTTGCTCTTTCCTTTACCTTAGTTAATGCTCTACTATATGTCTTATTTATTTATTCTATGCTTTATTTTGACCGAGATATTATTATTATTGACATCTACAGTAATTTAATTTTACCTAGGCTGTCATTCTCTTAGCCATCTTTTTAGTAATTAAAAGATACAAATACTCCTTGAAAAATGGTAGCGTTTTGCCCCAATAAGCCCATTTATAAGTTGAAACCATGGTAAGTCAAACATGCATTTAAGTGCTGGGAATGGTAGTGCGCACCTGTAATCCCAGCTGCTTCAGAGGCTGAGGTATGAAAATTACAATTTAAGTCTAGGCTGGGCATTGTAGCACGATCTTGTCTCAAATTAAAAAAATAAAATGGATTGAAAACAGAGCTCAGTGGTAAAGTGCCCCCAGGTAAAATCTCCAGTTCTGAGAAAAAAAAAAGTTGAACACATTCTACTTTCAAAGATCATAGCTTAGCTTAGCCTACTTTAAACATGTTCATAACACTTATATTAACTTACACTTGGGCATCCTGAGAATACTTATCACACCCTATATGGCCAGCTAGGAAAAATATCAAATTCACAGTATGGTTTCCAATAAATATAGATTACTTTTTCTTTTTCACACAGTCAAAAATAATTATAAGCATAGTCATTGTAAGTTGGAGACCATCTGGATTTCCAAATTTAGGGCCAAATCAGATGTGCCTGTTATTCTGTTCCAGAATCAGAATGATTTGGACATACATTTGGGTATTTAAATTGTCCGTTTCAGGAGCTAGAGGAAGTTTCTTTCGTGAGACAGCTGACATCTTTTTAAATACACTGCATGGAATGACTATGAAAATTGACCTTTGCAATTAAAAGCTGATAACTAATCAATGTGCAAGGGTTAATCATTTAATGAACTGTTGATAGCCTATGACTAAAGGTCACTGCTGGGCTAATTTAATTACATGTTTTTAAAAGATAAGTTAGATGCAAAATGACTATTGTTTAATTATATGGAAGTAGAAAGTTTCTTGGAAATCTACCTATGACATGGTTGTGTGTTTACGTAGAAGGTAGACAAATTATTGAGTGTTGGATTCTCAGTGTCTCACATTAGGTGTCTGATGGTTTCCTACTTAGCAAACCCAGGCACTTGGTTGTCTTTTGACTAAGACTTTATAGAGATTTTCAGTGGTTCAGCAGAAGTGCTTGGCTCACCAATAAGATTCATTTCAGGACCAGGCTGGGCTCCCCACCCTGCCTTGCAATGTGTGCTCCACACGTGCCCATGTGCTCAGGTGGGAGGGAGTCTTCGAGAATCAGCAGCCAGTTTCATCTGAGCAGCCGAAAACATGCAACGCCAAGTTAAACCAGATGGTGAGTATGGAGTTACTTTAGATAAACTCAACTCAATGCCAACAGTTTTACATATATTTTCCAATCAGTTAATTTTAAAATGCTTTAAAAGAAAGCATTCAGAGCTATACCCATTTGGCATGAATAATGTGAAGTAAAGATTGTAAAAACAATCAGTGTTGTAATTTTTTTTCTTCTTCCCTGTTTAGAGAGAATGTGGGGGTGGGGGATATAGCTCAGCAGTTCAGTGCCTGCCTGTCAAGTGAGAGTCCTGGGTTTGATCCCTGGTACAGAAAAAAAAGTGATATATTGATTAGAACAAGTTTAGTTCCTGCTTTTCTAAAGTTTTTTTTTTTTTTTTGCTTTGTTTTTTGCCTTTTTGAGACAAAGTTTCACCGTGCAGTTTAGGCTGCTCTTAAACTCACTTTGTAACCCAGGTTGACCTGGAACTCTCAATAGTCCTCCTGCCTCAGCCTCCCAAGTGCTGGGATTACAGGTGTGCACCTCCAAACCCTGCTCTTTTCTAAAGTTTTCTAGCTGAATGCAGAAGTTATTAGAGTTGTGGAACTAATGAACTCCTTTCTCCGTTGAGGACACAACGTGGTAATGGCAAGAAACGCAGAGATCCACCTGTTGACTAGTCCTCACCTTCAAAATAAGAAAAACACTGTGTTTGCCTCTTCTTTCTCCTTGCACTGTGGCAAACCCTTCAGGAAGAGGACTCCGCGGGCGCTCCCGTCTCATCCTCCCCACCCCCAGGGCCACCGCTGGAAGTGGGTCCTTCCAGGGCCCTGTCCTCACGTTCCTTGGATGCATTTCAGGCCCTTCATCGTCTGGCTTCCTGTCACCAGCCACCACCCTTCACTGCTTCTTGTGGCTCCAGTGAGCTCAGCGTGGGGAGAAGGGAACAGAGTACTCACCGCACACTGCTGGAGCAGCGAGGTCTCCGAGGGCGCACGCCCAAGCCCAGGGCTGGCTGCGGTTCCCCTGGCTCGGCTCTCTCCCTGCACTTGGCTCCCTGCTCGCCCTGGCAGGGAGAGAGCGCAGCAGCAAGTCTGGGCTCCGTATTTACGCAGGTGCCCTGTGAAGTAAGGGGAAGCGTCCTCTCTAGGGGTTCTGCTGAGAGAAGCCTGGCTCCCATCAGTCCACACTGGGCTCCTCCTGGGTCCCTGGCTCCCTGCTGTCCCCTGCAAAGGAAGTGGGACTACTCTGTCACAAATCGAGCCAGCCCTTGGAGCGAGCCACGTTTGGCTTCTTTGGAGGCCCAGGGACTCACGAGGCAGGCATTATGTGAAGAAGGAGAGTAGGAACTGATGCCAGTTAGAAGCCAGCAGTGGCTACCGCCAGTTTCTCCTGCCCCCACCCCCCCATCTCTGCTTGGGCCCCAGCTTCCTATTCCCTTGCTTAGCCTAGGAGACCACGCTTGCTTTTTTCTCTCCTCACTGCTCCGGGACCAGGGCAGCTCCTACACACCGAAGGCTGTGTGCGTGCCAGCAGCTCCCGAAGATAAAACTCCAGTCTATGGAATCTGTAAAAACTGTGCTCGTTTTTTTCTGGTCACGTATTAATATCTCCACTTGATTATCCCATGTACGCATCCCATTCAGTTATACCCCAAACTGAACTCACCAGCACAGCCAGCACACCGTTTTGGATTCCCAGTGTTGGTAAATGGCACCATCAAATGTGATGTCCTAAGTCACTGTGGATCACTTTTCCTCCCTGCTATTTTAGCAGGCTTGAAGTCACGTTGATTTAGCACCTAAAATTTAACTTGGGCCACAGCTATGAGGATTCTTTCCCGTATCCCTCTCTCTTTCCAGTGTAGGGTGTGTTCTTCAGGGACCCTCGGACCCTGCATAGATACCTCTGTAAGAGCATCATTCCCAGTATTCTGGACTGTAGGGATTTCATCTTCCTATTTTTTTTTTAAATTTCCATTCTCAGCAGAGTCTCTTGAACATGGTAGACGCTTGGGAAATATTACTTAATTATGACTGCAGTTTCTAAACTCCACAAGCCAGTAGTGTTTCTAGACGCTCTTCCAAGCTCTGATGTCTGATGCTCTTCCTTGACAGACTTGGTCTTGAGTTGGAGTGGGTGGAGTCAGAGGGAAAATGCCAGAAACTGTGCCCTGAGGTGGTGAGTGCCAGGTCAGGGCCAGTATAAACAGTGTGAACCTGGTCAGAGACCCAAGTCGGGCTGGATGCATCTAGGAAGCTAAGGCATGAAGCCAGTTGGGTTGGTATCTGTATTTTTAAAGAGACAAGTGGGAAGAAAATCATAAGGTGAAGGGCTTGGAGAAAGATACACAGAGGTGTTTCATTTTGTTTTTAATTCAGTTTAAGATGCTGGGCTAGAGCTACAACTCAGTAGTAGAGTGCTTGCCTAGCAGGTGTGAGGCCTGGGTTCTACCCCCAGAACCGAAAAATGAATGAATGAATGAAAAAACTAACAAACAGGCCAACAATCTCAGGTTGCTATAGTAACTTCAACACACAAAGAATACATTCCCAAGATAGGTTCTCATGGTTTATAACATAATGTAACATAAGATAATGTAAGAGACATTTACATGCTGATGTCAGCAGTGCAAATGTATACACTATCCGCACACCTATAAAGGGAAGTCGTTTGTTTCTTTTTAAAAGGTATCACCTCACATTTAGTATTTTAGCTCTGCAGAGGTCCTTAAGACAAATCATTTGCTTTGATACTCAGATGAAAGTTGGTTGGCCCCACTGTCAAAGAAGGAGCATCTTTTTGCCTCCCGCTGCCTGGGAGGACTGTGCCTCCATGGGAAGCTTTCCTACGGCTTTGGGCTAAAACCATAAATATGAGCAGTGGTTTTTGGACAATGGTTTTATGTAGAGAAAAGATTATTTAAGAGTTTACTTTAGGTGTATGAAAATTAATATTTAACATGGCAAATCTATAAACCACATACTTGAATTATAAATTATCAATACTGGATTTTATTTATGTTTTTATGTAGCTTCTAAATCTTTTTATCACATCTAGTAGTCTGACAAATTTTAACATCATTTTTATGCGAATTATAAATAATATTTTAAAAAATAAGGCCCTTAAATATTTAAACAGCATTTATATGTTAAATATATGTGATATTCTCACACTTAAATGCTATAGTAAACGAGTTAAAAAAGAAAATTCTTCCTAAATTCTTCTAAACCTGATACATAGAACATAAATATGGATACCTTTTTTTTTTTTGCCTTTTTGAGACAGGGTCTCTCTATTAAGTTCAGGCTGGCTTTGTGCTCACTTTGTAGCCCAGGCTGGTCTAGAACTCACAATGATCCTCCTGCCTCAGCCTCCTGAGTGCTGGAATTACAGGCGTGAGCCACCACACCTGGCAATACAGATACCTTTAAATATTCAGTAGTATTATATACAGTTAAAGTTCAATTGATTTAAATACCTTATGCATTTAAAATTATAATTTAATTTTAATTATACATTTAAAATTTACAAGGTTGATCTTTTATTCCAATCAGTCAAGTTTTCTTTCAAATTGCAAAATACATTTTTAAATGTACACATGTTAGTTGAATGGGTTTGGATTTCTTAATCATTTTTCTGTTTAATTGGAAATTTTTCCATGGCTGAAAGATGTTTACTCTCTGGATAAGATTGTATCTCAAAAATTTTTTTTCTCAACTACCAAGGTTGCATATGGCTGAATGCATTTTTGGAAACTCTGGGGCACACTAAGCCTATTTGTCATGGAATAGTTTCAAATTCCTAAACTTTAGATTCAAGAGATACATTTCCTAATTCTTTATCAATTGATATCTCAAATACCCATCTTCTCTCCATTCCTCCCTTTTTCCTTCCTTCCTTCCTTCCTTCCTTCCTTCCTTCCTTCCTTCCTTCCTTCCTTCCACCCTTCCTTCCTTCCACCCTTCCTTCCTTCTTCCCTGTGGTACTGAGAATTGAATACAGGGAGTGATAACTACTTCACTCAGCCTTTTGTAAAATTTTGTCATGAGACAATCTTGCTAAAGTACCCATTCTGTCCTGGAACTTTCCTCTGTTCTGACTTGTCCTCCCAAGTAATAGGATCACAGGTGTGTGGCAAGTGCTCTCTGCTTTTATCACCTGACTGAGCTTTGCATTTCTTTAACTGTTAGATATTTAAATACTTTGTCCAACACAGGATCTAAAGATTATTGTATCTGAGAAATTTTGCATTCTTTTTATGTTTCTGTTTTATTAGGCCCACAATGCTTGATAATCTAATCTGAAATCATCCCATTGAAATCTGGTTATCCTTCAAGGCTTTCTGTTACTGAAGTCACAATTTTGAAGGTCATTCTGATGACTTAAACCAGCCAGTTAGTTCTTTCACTGATAGACATTTCTCTAAACTTGGCTGGCTCTTACATTTAGATATTAGCATCAGTGTTTCCTCATTGGAGATTTTCTCTCTGATTGCCTTTCTAAAAAGAGATTACCTTCATCATTTTGTATCTTTTTAAAAGAATGTTCTTCCCATCACATAAAATAATCTGTATTTGATTTACTAGTCTGCTTGTTTGATTTATTAGTCTGCTTTGACTTACTAGTTTGCCGTTCTCTGGCTGTAACTATAACCTGCACATGTGGTGGTGCGGAGCAGCGTGAAGCTTGGTGGATCTGGGCGGTTATCTGATTCTGGGAGGGTGACGCTTCAGAGTGCGAGCTCCATGAGAGTGAAGTCTAGTACAGTATTGTATTTATTAATTATTGTATAATGAAATAACTAAATCTGGGCATCTTGAGTACTTCTGTAATCCCAACTATGTTGGAGGCTGAGGCTGGAGGATCTTGAGTGTGAAAGCAGCCAGGACAATACAGTGAAAGATCCATTTAAACAAAACAAAACAAAACAAAACAAAACAAAACAAACTGGGAGCAGTGTTGAATTCTGGAAGGCTGAGGCAGGAGGACTACTTGTTCGAGTTCAGCTTGGGCAATACAGCAACTTAGTGAGACCCTGTCTTAAAAAATAAAAGTAAAAAGGAGTTGAGGATGTAGCACAGTGCTCCCTGAATTCAATCTTCAGTACTTCACCCCTCAAAAGAATAGGTTATGATCTGTTTACATGTCATCTAATGTTCCAATTCACTGTGTATGGAGAAACCTTTAGAACAAATTAAAAATATGTGCAGAAGCAGTGTTAGGACAAATGTAGATGCCTGTAATTCCATTGCAAGTTTGGAGCCAGCCTGGGTTGCACAGAAAGAGCTTATACCAAACAAGTAAGGGATGGAAAGAGGGAGGAAAACAGAAAGAGAAGAGAAGCAGTGTAATAACAACACTTTGAGAGACTATAGCAAGATCGTACTTTAGAACCCAGCCTAGGCAATACATAGAATGGTTGGTACCTTTTGACACCTTATAAACCTTTTCTTTTATTTTCTATTTTGAAATAGTTTTGCTCAGTCTCAGGTTGGCCTGAAACTTGTCTCAGTCATCTCAGAAGCTGGGGACAACAGAGGTGGGCACCTTGCCCGGCTCAGTTTGGAATTTACTCAGGCATCACACCGCTGAGGCTCAGCCAAGCACAGCTGCTCAGCACCAGTCAGGGAAGCCACCTGTCTGGATAGGTTCAAATCCCACAGATGTCAAGTTTTAACCAGTGGGGCTGTCTCTGCACCTCACTTCCGCTTCCTGTACCTCACTTCCGTTCTCTGGCTGTAACTATAATCTGTGGTGGTGTGGAGCACGGTGAATCTTTGTGGATCTGGACAGCTACCTGATTCTACAATAGCGAAGAAAGCTAATTAAGGTTAACTAGATTTGTTGTAGTTTCCTCCTGTAGTACCACCACAAGCAGGACCACAACAAAGATACTTCTTTTTGTTCTCCATTTTTGTTTGTATTTGTCCCCTCTGTGCCCTTCTCAGTGTGTATACAATAAGCACCAGGGAAATATTTGCTAAATGTACCAGCCTGTAGCCAAATATTAAAAATTTGACTAATTTGCTTGAATAAAGAATTATTAGTGTGTTCACTGGACTTCAATTACCAAGAGAGTATAGATAGATATGTAGGTAGATATGTCTTTTTTTTTTTTTTTTTGGTGGTGGTGCTGCTGCAAGTTAAACCTGGGACCTTTCCACACAGCTACATCCCCAACTTGTTTGTTTTGAGAAAGGGTCTCTCTTGCTAAGTTGCTAGATTGAATGAGTGACCTGAGACTTGCAGTCCTTCAGTCTCAGCCTCCCACAGTGCTGGGGTTATAGGAGTGTACCCCGTTTACCAAGAGGATAGTTGAAGAGCAAAATGCCATCAACCTGTAGCTCACAGCTGATATGCAAAGAATACACACACACACACACACACACACACACACCCCTTCAGCTACTAAATCTCATAGAGATGGTGCAACACTAATTAATCCAAATCTTAAAATCAAACCTTTGCCAACCTGTAAAGTTTAAGCATTTTGAAGAGAGGCCTAAATAGACACCCTGCCTGTATGTTTCAGATATTTTATGGGAAAAGCCATTTTGATATCCTGTGGAATCCAAACTAGCAAGGAAGGCAGCCTGCTGGAGAGTGCTGGGCTGCAGTGCAGGGAGGCCTGCTTCCTCCTGGTTTGGATTACTAATACTGTCCCAGAGTAAACAGAAACATGACTCTCCATTACTGTGCTGTAGACTGACTACAATAAAATCTCCCCTAATGGTACCAGGGGGAAATCGACTACTCCTGAAAGATATTTGCACATTGTTGGAGTTTCTTGACCTTAAGATATCTTTTTGGAAGCATTTAAAGAACTAAAGAAAGAAATTGCCCTTTAAGTAGACCTCGTGACAGAAGTAGGTGGGAAAGTAATTACAGTGCATACCAGACCTTACCTTTGCACAGGGAAACTCTATGACAAATGCTAAAGCAAACAGGCCATGAGAATGCCAGAATATTCATTCACCTCCTTTCTGATAAGAGGGGCTTATGAATTTTTATATCTTGAAAACTTTTGTTTTGCAGGGTTTGCTTTAGCATGTTGCCTCTTACTCCCTTGTGTGGACACTGAATCACTTTAGACTCTTTTCACTGAGTCCTTTTAGGCCTAGCATTTAGGGTGTTTTGTGTTAGAAGCCGCAGGTAGGGCCTATTTCTGTAAATGATTTATTTCCATGGATCTGTTCCTTTAATTGATTTAATATTTACTTACGAAAGTTCTTTCTTTGCTTGTCCCTTCGCCCCTGCTGAGGGCTTTGGTAAAGTATGTGTCTGTCATAAATTGGCCAATTCCTTCCCAAACCAGTCATTTCTCTGAGGTTTATTATAATATTTTTACAAGAACCTGGGCACCATTTGCGTCCTCTCTCTCTGTACTTGCAGTCCTCTTGCCTCCGTCTCCTCCTGCTTCAGCCTCCAGAGTGCTGCAGTTGGAGATGTGGACCACATGCCTGGCATCATTTTGTTCCCTTTTGTTTGTAGCCCATGGCTTGGGAAGGCTTTTACTTGGACCCAATCAATTCTGCAATTCTTATGCAATGTAAGCATAAGAATAACACAATGGTAATAGTCATTAATGTGGACTATTCATTTATATGCACTCTTGTATAAATTATCAATAAAGGGTTTTTTTTTTTTTTTTGTCTTTTTGAGACAGGGTCTCACCAGGCAGGTCAGGCTGGTCAGGTACTCAAGGTTCTCTGACCTTCCAGTCAAAATGCTTTGCACAGCAAGTTTTCACCCTAGGAGACACTTCTGAATGCTTGGGGCAGTGGTTGGAGGGCCAGGCACACAACCTGTCTCAAACTGAGTTTCATAGCAGTCATGCTGTTTTGTGTTTTAATTGTTGTTTTGGTTGGTTTATTTGTTTTGCAGGATTGGGGATTGAATTCAGAGCCTTTGTACTAAGCTACAGATTAAAGCCCTTTTTATGTTTTATATTTATAAACAGAGTTTCACTAAGTTGCCCAGGCTGGGCTTGAACTTGCAGTTTTGCCTCAGTCTCCAGAGTGCTGGCGTGATAGGCACCTGTCACTTTCAAACTTTTTATTTAGACAGAATTTTATATTTGTTGATGGAATTTAAAAGCTGATAAAATTATCAGAGCTTTCTAAAGCAAAGCTTTAATCCCAGCACTTGGGAGGCTGAAGCAGGAAGATGCCTAGCCTGGGCTATAAAATGAATTTGAAGTCACACTGGGCTACATACTGAGTCACTGACTCAAAAAACCAAAACCCACCCCTACCCCACCCCAGGACTGGGAGGATTGAACCCAAGGCCTTCAGATAGAATTACAACCTGGTCTTTAAAAAACTGGCCTTTAGGGTCTCACTGAATTGCTAAATTGCCCAAACTGGGTTCAAAGTTTCAATCCTCCTGCCTCGATCTCCCAGAGTGCTGGGACTTCAGGTGTGCACCATCACCTGAAGAAGAGTTGGTTTTAGCCTGATCAAAGCCTAAATTCAATCAGACAGTAGAGACCTAGGGAAGAAAGCTGCTTCCGGAGGCTTCTGCCATTGCCGGCCACCCTCGACCGCATAGTGTAGAGGACACCTACCCCGAGCCCCTGGCTTAGTCTTCAGCTTTGCTCAGGGACCTGCAGGAGGCTGAGTTTTAGAGGTGCTTAGGAGAAGCCACGCTGCATGGACAAGGACAAGCCTGTTCGGCTGTCCAGGGAACTCCAGAGCCTCGGATGGCGGGCTGCAGGAGCCGGCCCATTAGGTGTGCTTTCCAGACCGCTGGGTTTCACTCTGCCCTTATCAACATGGATATTTGCCCAAACCCTGCTTTCTGTTTTAACCTGACCTGCAAGGAGGAAAGTATGGTTAATGAGGAGGACAGACCAAGGGCAGAACTGCTCATTTTTCCGCATCATGGAAAATATAGGATGTGCAGGAAACATAGCCTTTCAACTGGCTTAATCCTTTCAGTGAGGCTCATTGTCCCACTCTTACTGGAGCATGATAAAAATAGAACCCTTAGAAGACTCTGTCTATAGAACTGGAGTGAAATGGAGAGTTGAGGCAATTGTCCAGATAATCCAAGCAAAAAAAAAACCAAACAGAATAAAACCACCCACTGTTGAGGAAAAAACAGCTTCAGGAGCCTGCATGATCCAGTCTGCTTTTTCCTGCTGTTCAAATCCGCCAGCTCTGCCATCTATATTTATTTTTTCTACATCAACTAAGCTTTCTACACAGACCATGCTAGAGAATGTTTCCCCATATTATCTCAAGTACTACCTCAAAAAATACCTTTGCTTTAAGTGACCTTCTCTGCCCCAGTTTCCAGTAAGAAAGTCAATCTCGCCTTACATGTATGCATATTCTTGGATAAGACAGAAGTAGAAAGAATGGGTGGCTCTGGAGTTTGGGGAGATTTCTGTTTCCCTTGGTTCTGTGATTTAATTCCTTTGATCAGGAGCCATGGGATGGAGATGCTCTATCTACACACTCACATGTCTCAGACCTGCGCTTCATGCCTGGCTAAGTGCCTGTCATGTGTGTTGCTTGCCGGTACTATTGCCTCACTCATTTAGAAAGTCAGGAACCAGTTTCCTCTGTGACAACTGCTAGTAATATTCCACTGGATAAGCTAGATGCTGCGGGGGGGGGGGGTGTTGCCTTGGCTAGGGTTCCCTGAGATGGGCTCCCCTTGTCCCCATCAGGAGGTGCTTCTCAGATTAGACCCTCTGCTCTTATTGTCCCCCTTCCCTTCACTCATCTGCTTTTCTCTTTTGCCTTCTTCCCCAGCAGAATGTTTCTTTCCCAAGTGTTCTTCCTCCTAGCCTTTACCTGCCCTGTTCCCTGACTTTAGCTTATTTTCTCAGCTCTCCTGATAATCCCTGCTTTTTTGTCTGTCTCATTTCTAATCCACCCTATGTAAATACCAGGACAATCTTCCTTGAAGCTTCACGTAATTTCCTTGCACAACGAATTATCTTCAGTATCTTCAGTAACTCTTTGTGACCCAAGCCATTTGGCTCCAGTTCCATACCCTGCCATTGAAAGTACTTGTTGCTTTGGTTCTGGTGGCTTCCCAGCCTCTTGTGCCTAGCTGGCACAAGGAAGGTGGGCCTTTTCTTTCTGCTGCCATCAGAAGCTCACTCCTCTCCTGACCATCAGGGACATGGCTCTTCTACCAACAATGCTTTCTAACTACCTTGGAAAACAGTGTCTTCCAGCTAGAGTCACAGGATCTTAGAGTTAAAAGGCACTTAGCAGCTCATTGTATTTTGGATAAGGATTCTCTGTCTCTCTGTGTCTGTCTGTCTGTCTGTCTGTCTGTCTCTCCTCCCATTTTTCTTTTCTTCCTTTCTGGAATAATTTCTGCCTCCTCTTCTGTATTTGATCTGTCTTCAGGAGTAACACACACACGAAAAAAATGCCCTTCTATACCAAAGTCCCTCAAATATTTAATGAATACTATCATGGCTATCTTGACCTATCCAAACACAATGCAGATTCTTGAATCATTTCTTGTATTAAAGTGGTTTTTGAGTTATTCTCTAACTTGATCATTTTATCTGGAAGTGATCTATGGTGTTAATGATAATTTCAAGATGTAGATTCCAAGAAAAAACCCCCATAACTTTCCTGGTACATAAATATTCATTGCAGAAAACTTGAAATAAAATATTTATACCCACTTAGTTGGCACATAATGCGCTGTTGTATTTAGAGTTTGGTTTTTGGTCATTGAGAAAAGAGGGATAATTACCCCTTGCCTCCGTTTTTGGTTGTAACCTAGATGATCAGCTCCTGGAAACCAGGGACTATGACCTGCAAACCGCTCTGCTGGGTGTGGCAGTGCATACTTGTAATCTCAGCACTCAGGAGGCTGGAGCAGGAGGATCACATGGGCAACATAGTGAGTTCAAGGCCAACCTGGAATACATAGTAAGACCCTGTTTCAAAAACAAAAGCAAGCTGGGCATGGTGGTGCACGCCTGTAATCCTAGCACTTGGGAGGCTAAGAGAGGAGGGTCAGTGCGAGTTTGAAATCAACCTGGGCTTCAAAGTGAGCTCCAGGCCAGCCTGAACTGCACAGTAGAACCCTGTCTCAAAAAGACAATAAATAAAACATACATAAATAAAATGAAACCAAAACAAGACAAAACAAACACCTTTCTGTCCTTCAACAGAAGTCTCCAGCCCTTTCAGTTATTAGTTTTTGCTTTGAGACAGAGTCTTGCTAAATTGCCCAGGCTGTTCTTCAACATGTAAACCCCCTGCCTCAGCCTCTGCAGCAGCTGGGATTAGAGATGTTGGCTGATGAGATACAGAGTCCTCTGTCCTGATGGGAAAGCATTTTCTCCTCTGCCCCTGAGCACCAGAGTCCATCAAGTTTTCGCCTTGGCAGAGGCCAGAGAGAAGGCCTAGCTCCTGGGGGAGTTTGTGAAGTACCGCTGTGGCCTGGGCCAGCAGGAGCTGCTAAGAGCTGTTGGGTCCCTTGTCCCTCAGAGCACTGAGAAGGAATGGGGGAGGCGGCCCCGAGGGCAGGGCCTGAATGAAGTAAGTCCCGTGCTGTGCCGGGCTGTTTCCATGACAGTTCTGAAGGGACCGCCATGTGCAGCGAAACGGAGTGCAAAGGCCGTGTGCTGGACGGGGCCCTGGGGAGCCAGAGCCGGCTCCGATGCCCGGGACGTCTGCGGTACCAGCCACAGAGTGCCTTCCTCGTTTTGGAGAGTGGTGAAGGCTCAGCACCTGGGCCTCTGGAAGGGTGTGTGCACCAAGCACGTAGTAGATGTGGTTATTTTTGGCAAAATAAAGATGGGGATGTGATTAGTAAAATGCATGTTACCAAAGCATCGCTAAAGTCATGCACACACATTTGCCCATGAAAAGATGACGAGGGGAGGGGAGAAGTCTTTCTGCGTGAGTGTCAGGAGGCGCCCAGAACAGGAGCAGAGGCTGGGGACACAGGTCCGGGGACCGGCGGCGCTGGGTCTTTACAGCCTCTTACACTGATACTCGGCACCAAAGTCCCGCTATGTGCGGCTTGTGAGTCTTACTTTCTGTGACTTCATGGAGGTATAACTGGCAAATACAAATTATATACATGTAAGGTGCACAAATTCAATGTTTTGATATAACAACTTTTCCTTTAAAGAGAACTCTGGGAACCAGGGGTTTAGCTCAGCAGCATAAGCACCTGGCTGGCAAGCATGAGATCGTGAGTTCAATCCCTGGTACAAAAAAAAAAAAAAAAAAAAAAAAGAGAAAGAAAGAAAGAAAGCTCTGAATTCTAGAGTTTTAATGTGCAGTGTGGTGACTATAGTTAGTAATACTGTATTGTGTGCTTGAAATGGGCTAGAAGAGTCCATATCAAGTATTCTTGTCACATACGCACACACACATGCATGTGTGTGTGTGTGTGTGCACCCGTATTTATTTATTTGTTTTGTTTTGGGGGGCAGCATCTTACTGAGCAGTTTAGGCTAGACTTGAACTCACTATGAAGTCCAGGCTGGCCTTGAACTCATGGCAATCCTCCTGCCTCAGCCTCCCAAGTACTGGGATTACAGGAGTGTACCACCACCCCCTGGTCACATATACACATATTTAAAATTAAAAGTAAAAAGCTCAAAGGTTACTCCTGAGATAGGAATTTAAATATCATACATGAGTTTTCTCAAAGAAGGTGAGAAACGAGCAGCAAACAGAACTCTGTGAGCTTGGGGCTGGATGATCACAAGTTTGACCCCAGGCTGGGCAATTTAGTGGTTTACGGAGCCCCGTTTCAAAACAAAACGTAGAAAGTGCTGGGGATTAGCTCAGTGCGAAGACTTTAGTTCAGTCCCAGTACCAAACAAACAAACAAAAGACACAAGCAGCAAACACATGCTCAGGGCTTGTTTTAGATGTTTACTTGGACTGTGGCAGGGTTAAGAAGTCAGATGGAGAAAAAGAAAACTGACTTACCTCTACAGGGCTCTGTGTTTATTTCTATGATGATTAACACTGCCTTTGTGTTAACCCTAACAGCTTTCTTTTCCTTTCCTTTCTAATACTGGGCTAGGCCACTTGTTACGTTTGTAATGATTTTTTGTTTGTTTTTTGAGACAGGGTCTTCCTATCTAGTCCAGGCTGGCCTTGAACTTGCTATGTAGCCTTGGCTTGTCTTGAATTTGTTGGCCTCCTGCCTCAGCCTCCCCAGAGCTGGGTTACAGGCCTGCATCGATGCCTTGCCTTTTGTACACTGATGCATTTAAGGAATATAGCATGTATGTATTTGTATTCTGGCTCCCTGCACCCAAGACTAAGGATTGAAACCAAAGCTTTTATATATCCTGGTCCTTTTAAAATTTCTTGATATTTTGAGACAGGGTCTCACTAGTTGTTAAGCTATCCAGGCTGGGCTCTAACTTTCTTTCTCTCTTTTTTTGGGGTACTGAGAATTGAACTCAGGATCTCATGCTTGCCAGTTGGGCTCCAACTTTCAATCCTCCCACTCCCGCTTCTCAGAGAGCTGGGGTTACAGCTCCACTAGACCCGGATGTATTCTGGTTTCTTTCATTTAATATATTGTTAGTTTTCTCATATCATTCAAATTTAACTTGAAATCATTCTTTCTCTATATTCTTGTATGTGTATTCAAATATATATATATATATACACATATACATACATATATATTTATTATGGTAAAAACTTGGATTGCAATAACTTGTTCTGCGACTCTTTTGCAAGAGAAGCAAACATTCCTAATAAAGCTTAACTTGATGAATGAGCAGTGTCTTGCAATTAGAATGGTCTATGTCACAGAGTGTCACATGATCACAGCTGAGCCAATGGCTTTCTCTCTCTCTCTCTCTCTCTCTCTCTCTCTCTCAGGAATTTCTAGTGATCATCACCCAACAGCAAGAGGTTATGGAAGAGATCTCCTCTGCAGAGGAGGAAGAGAAAAAGGTGGAGAATTCCTTAAATGAGATTAGGGAGATGTGGGAAACTGAAAGTTTGTAGAAAAGCACCACTAGATTACAGATATTGCAATGTGAGTGAGGACTCTGTTTAATGACAAAGCAGTGTCACCTTTTCATGAAATCCTCCAAAGGAGGCAGAGACAAATGTCACTGGATAAGTTCCTTGTTAATGCTGCACAGAAAGAGAAAGATTCCACTGAGCCAATAGATAGCAGTGAGTCTACATAGCCCTCCCCCCTCGTCTGCCTCACTCCAGCCCTGAGAGTTTTCAAAGGTAGCTGTAGGCTGATCTATCATTTTTCTTTATATTTTGTGTTTTCTATTAGTTTGTATCATATTAATATTATAATCATTTTATTTTATTCTATTTATAGTCATTTTAATGTTAATAGGTTTGAGTTATAGAATGAATCATCTGAGTTTCCATTATTTCTTATGAGGAAATTTACTTTACTATACAAGTGCTTTAGATTACAAGCATGTTTCCAGAATGAATTATGCTTATAAACTAAAGTGTGTGTGTGTGTGTGTGTATATATATATATATATATATATATATATATATATTCATTTTACTCTTTAAAAACATTTTATTTTATTTTACTATTTTTTGAGACAAGGTGCTGTGTATAACCCAGGCTGGCTTTTGAACTCTTGGCAATCCCCCTGCCTCAGCCTCTCACATGCTGAATTACAGGTGTGTGCCACCACAACTGGCATTATTTTGTCCTTTTCTCATTTCATTTTATTGTTTTGTGTGTAATTTCTGAGATTTCACCATTAGAAACAATGCTATGGTCTACAGTGGTAGACATGATCCTCTTCCAGAATTATTCTGGTGGCAGCCACCAGCTTCCTGGGAGAATTCCCCCAGAAGTCCCCAAGGTCACAGCACAGACTCAGGACTTGACTGAATGACTTGGGTCGGGCTAGCCCTCCCCTGGCTCAGTGTTGGGCTCAGGATGCAGAGCCAATGTGATGTGGCGCTCCTCTGGTCTGAGACCTCGGAGAGACTCACACTTTGTCCTCGAAGGCTTCACAAGTCAGAGGATATACAAGTGATCTGCTTAGACTGACCTGCCACTCCCTAGAGAGCCCCAGAATAACTCCCAAGGGAAGCAGAGTGGAACCAAGAGACAGAAACAATAGGAAACAGAAACACCAAGCTGAGCTGTGGCAAGGTCCTTTGAACTGTGCTGCGGCTATTCTGCCCCTGGCCTTTCTGTCTGATGAACCGGTCAATCCTGACCGCCTCAGCACATCACCGTGCTCGCGTGTGCACATACAGCGACACACGCAGACCCTCGCCCCATTTCCAGGTCTGTTTCTGTGGAGAAAGAGGCCACCTTGTGAGAGCCAGTGCAGCCTCTGTGTGCGAATCCTTCACCGGCTGATGCTATTTGTTGAATGCTGGCTTTGCTGGAGGCATCAAGTTAAAGACTTGACATTTGCTATGCAGTTAGTTCTTTCAGGGATCGTTTAAAGTAGCTGCTGTTACAACCTTCAGCGTTACATACCAGGAAACCGGAGCTCAGGGGAGCCACGAGCAAATGTTGGTATGGTCACGTGGCTGCGACAGCCAGGATGGCACTGGAGGACAAGCTACGTGACAGCTGGCCTCTGTGAGTCTTCATGTCCCTTATTCATGGCCTAGGGGTGAAGTGCGTTGTTTTATGAGAAGGCCCAGAGCCTGGGCAGGAAAGGCCGGTGAAAGGCAGGGGAGCTGGGAGGGGACCTGTGATGGGCCAGGGAGTACACACTTCTCTGTGATGATCCCAGTCACTCTGGAGGCTGAGGCAGGATGGTGAGATGGAGGTCAGCCTGGCAATCTAACAAGACCTTGAATCCAAATGAAAGTATAAAAATGGTAGCTGGGGATTTAGCTCAGCAGCAGAAGCGCCTGCTTGACAAGCTTCAGGTTGTGAGTCTGTCCCTGGTACCAACAAACAAAACAAAACAAAACAAAACAAAACAAAACAAAAGTATAAAAATGGATGGGCGTGTAGCTCAGTGGTAGAATGCTTGTCTAGTGTGTGCAAGGCCCTGGGTTTGATCAGCAAGGCAAAAAAAAAAAAAAAAAAAAAAAAAAAAAAAAAAGGGCTTGTGGGAGGGAACTGAGGGCCCCAGTGAACCCCTGGTGGCCATAGGAGCCATGTCGCTTTGGATGT